>ML796269.1:0-43553 GCA_009831015.1 Picea engelmannii | reverse complement strand
GAGGCTTATTTGGTGTAGAAGTTCCCTTTTTGGGTGGCATGTTGGCCAAGTATCACTTTTGAACCTTGATTTTGAGGTGGTTCTGCTAGACAATCTTTCTTCTATTGTATCTCCCAAGTTTCGGCCCTTCTAGGTATGAAACTATATTTTATGTAGTTCTTTGATATTTCTTCTCTGCAATGCCACGGGTCTGATCAAAATTGGATGTGCCAAATGGAATTTACGGTAACTTCCCCACAACTTACTGATTTTTTTCCTTTCCAGGAGATCTCACTTGTATAGCGTTCCCCACACAAAATAATTGATATAAAATTATAAAACTCACACCAGAAATACTACATATTGTCCAAGATCCAATGAAACTAGTCCCACTCAATTTGGATACTCTAGGAAGAAGTTATGATTGTTTTACCTGGAACACCTTCTTGAGACTAGTCAATACGACTAGTCAGATACCGTATCTTACACAGGGTGTATCTACAAATTTAAGATGACCCAGAAGCTGAAAGTTTTACCACAGATACCTTACTAATTTATGTGATTAGCCTCTGGATTTCAGGGTTTGAAACATTACAGAAAATGTTTTATAGCGAAAATTGTGCAATGACTCAGTTCAGGATGATTCTAGAACCCTATCTTGTACAGGCTGTATCTCCAAAATTATAAGGCCTCAGGAGCTTAATTTTGAACCCAACATACCTTAAGCCGTCTACTAAACATCCTCCAATCCGTTCCTTCTGAAACATTGTAGAATAATAGTTATAGCGAAAATTCCAAGGTGTCTCAGATGTAGCATTGAAACCCCAAGACCTTGAGCTCTGATACCATATGTTAAGAACCAAATATCAATATAGCATAGAAAAACCTCAGAAAAAGTACTCAATGCCTTGAAAAAGAGATAATTTCAGATAATACGCCTCTTCGAGGGGGCAACCTCCTTTTACCCCACTTAAATGTTCAAGTACAAGATGATTCAAAATGAAAATGTCTCCTTGGTATATATAGGAGACTAGGAGGTATAATTACAACTAATGGCCTAAAGCCGACATAAATAAAATAACATTACTAATATAATATGCCCCAATTAAGGGGTAATGAACCAATATTAGGGCTTAACATTGGGAGTAGAATTTGATGAATCAGTGGTTGTTCAAAAGGTATTGAGGTCTCTTCCTATGATATTTGATCCGAAAATATCATCCCTAGAAGAAAGAGAAGATCTTGGTACATTGAGCATGGAAGAGATACAAGGAATATTTATAACCTATGAAATGAGAACATAATAGGAGAACCCAGTCACAAAGGAAGTAACTTTCAAGGCATCCAAGAAGACAAAGAATAAGATCGAGCAAAAGTCAAAACAAGGTTGCAGCAGTATTGATGATTTAGATGAAGATGAAGAGATGGCTAACTTCGTAAGGAAATTATAGAAAAGAACCGGCAAGTATAAAGGTATGCTTCCATTGAAATGTTTTAATTGTGGTGGTATTGGTCATTTTGTTTCTAAATTTCCTCATAAGAATAAAGATGGTGATGAAGAATAAGCTTCAAAAAGGGAAAAGAAATATCAAAAGAGAAACGAGAGAAGAAACAAAAGGAAATTCTTCAAGAAAATTTTCTACTCAAAGGAGGACAGTTCCTCATCAGACGAGGACGATAATGACAGTGACAGTGATTCGGAAAGAGTAATATTCATGGTAGTAGAAGATGATTTTGAAGAAGAAGGTGAATTCAATCTCAGAGCAGAGTTAATCTATGCATTAGAAGAACTTAGGAAGGAAAGAAATACAAACAAGTCACTCAAGGAAGAGTTAAAAATGAAAAAGGGATCTCAGAATTCCAACTTTGAAGAAATAGAGAAGATGATCACAAGTCTAAAAATTCAAATAGAAGAAGACAAAAGAATTGAGGAAATACTTAGAAGTCAGTTAGAAGAAAAGGAGAAAATGATTGGAAGCTTGGAAGTAGAAATGGTCTCTTTTTAAGGAAAGATCTTTAGAAGAAATATATTCAATAGAAGAGCACCAGAATATTGGATCAAATCATCAAAAGTCAAAGACAATCAAATGACAGATCCGGACTAGGATACAATCAAGTATGGAATGAGAAAGGATCGAGCTCCAAGACAACAGAACAAGAAGCGGGAAAAATCAGTTATGCAGAGATGGTCAAAGATTTTTTCAAGAAGGAAGAATGCATGCCCCCAAAGAATAACATTCTATAAATAAAGAAGACTCAAGAAGACGAATTTAGAAGGAGTGCATCGCAAAGAAGATCATCTACTCCCAAGTATCAAAGGTTATTTTATTGTCATTGTTTTAATTGTGATAATTTTGGACATAAAGATGTAAACTGCAGAGCATGTGCCAAGAACCAAAGCCACTATGCAGGGTACTTAAATAATAGTTATCCTAGAAAATATTATGAAGCATATAATAGAAATCAAAACATTTTTGGTTCATTGAGCAATGAATTAGAATGATACAAATGGAACAATTTTCGACACATAGTGAAGAATTTTAGATTGACTATTCCACCCAGGGAATCAAAGTAGAACATTAATAGTCAGATATCGGAACCACGAGATATATGGAAAATAAATCAGAATCAATGCTCGCTTTCTCTACAAGCCCAACACATGAAAAGTGATTGGTATGTTGAGTGGTTGTTCAAATAATATGACAAGTGACAAGGACCAAGTTCAAATCAAAGGAGTACTCAACAAAAAAACCATTTGATATCGTTCATATTGATCTATGTGGACCAACGAGAACAAAGGGATTAAATGGTCAATAATACTTCATGCCATTGACTGATGAATACACAAGAATGAATGCAGTTTGTTTTATCAAGAAGAAGTTAGAGGCATTCAAGCATTGATTGATGAATACACAAGAATGAATGCAGTTTGTTTTATCAAGAAGAAGTCAGAGGCATTCAAACACTTCAAGATATACAAAGAGATGGTTGAAATAGAGATAGACTTGAAAATCAAATGTTTGAAATCAGACAATTTGGGAGAGTTTACATCAAAAGAATTCATGGATTTTTGTGGCGAACAAGGGATAAAAAGGAAATTCTCAGCATCCATGATACTTCAGCAAAACGAAGTCATTGAAAGAAAGAAAAAGACAATATAGGAAATGGACAAAACCATGTTGAAAGATTCCAAGTTGGGTGACATATTTTGAGAACATGCAGTACATACAGTAGTTCATATCCTGAATAGAGGAATGCTCAGAAGTAATAGTGATAAGACTCCCTACGAGCTATGGAAAGGAAGACCAGAAAATGTGAATCATTTTAGAGTATTTGGAAGTAAGTATTATATCAAAAGATAAGACTGGAGGATTGGAAAATTTGACTCTTGAGCTGACAAAGGAAAAAATTGTGGGTACTCAAGCAAGAGCAAGGCATAAAATTATTTCAATTTGAGACTCAACAAATTAGTGGAAAGCATCAATGTACATATTGACGAGACAAGTGTATGAAATCCCAAAAAATAAAGCAAAGACTCAGCAGAGTAGGAAGGAGAAGAAAATTTGAAAGAAGAAGCAGAATCTGAAGAAGAAGAAGAAGAGCATCCAGAGGCATAGCAAGAGGAAGATGACCAGTAAAATATTTAGATATCTCCCAAAACTCCTAGCCAGAGAGTGCGGAAAAATCATCCACCAGAACGGATCATTGGGAATAAAGATGCAAGAGTTGAAACCCGAAGAAAATTATTCTCACTAGAACAAAGACATCTAGCATTGTTGTCCACAACTGAACCCAACAGTTTTGAAGTCAGCATTGATGAATACTGGATCAAATCTATGGAAGAAGAACTAAATCAGATAGAGAAGAATGAAACGTGGGAACTTGTTCCAAGGCCTAAGAATAAGAACGTGATTGGCACAAAATGGGTATTCAAAAACAAGTTGAACGGGGATGGACAGGTAACCAGGAATAATGCAAGGTTAGTATGCAAGGGATATGCTTAGGTTGAAGGAATAGATTTTGAAGTAATTTATTCCCCAGTTGCCAGAATGGAAGCAGCCAGACTGATCTTGGCTTATGCATGTTCGAAGAAAATCAAAGTATGTCAGATGGATGTCAGAAGAAGAATTCTACATCGAACAGCCAGAAGGGTTTCTACTGTCAAAAAAGGAATATTGTGTTTTCATATTGAAGAAGTCATTGTATGGACTCAAACAATTCCCCAAAGCATGGTATTCAAGATTGGACAGGAATATACAACAACAAGGATTCAAGAAAGGAAATGCATACAACAATATCTACATAAAGATAAATCAAGGTAGTGTATTGATAATTGAAGTTTTTTTTTATGACATTATTTTTGGAAGTGATGATGATAGGATGAGTCAGAAATTTGCTAAAAACATGGAGAATGAATTCGAAATTTCATTACTAGGTGATTTTTATTTATTTATGGGACTCTTCATATGTCAGCAAGATAAAGGTATTTTCATCTCCTAGACCAATTATATCAAAGAAATACTAAAGAAGTTTGGAATGGTAGATTGCAAGCCTGTAAGTACTCCCATGCATACTAGTTGCAAATTGAGCAAAGATGATGAATCCAAGGATGTAGATCAAAGACTCTACAGATCGATGATTGGAATTTTACTCTATGTAACAACATTGAGACCGGATGTTATGCAAGCAGTTGGACATGTTGAAATATTTCAAGTAGCACCGAAGGAAACACATGTTATAGTAGTAAAGAGAATATTCATATATCTCAAAGAAACATAAGACTATGGATTATGGTATCCAAAAGGGAATGATCTATCTCTAGTTGCATACACAGATGTGGATTAGGCAGGAAGTGTTGATGATAGAAGAAGTAAAAGTGGAGCATCCTTCTACTTGGTTGATTGTCTAGTATCATGGTTGAGCAAGAAACAGTATTCAGTATTATTGTCCATAGTAGAATCAAAGTAAATTGCAGTAGTATCATGTTGTACACAGGTTCTCTAGATGAAGCAAACTTTGCAGGACATACAAGTGGAATATGATGATCCTATTTCAATATTTTGTGATAATACTAGTGCTATAAGTATCTCTCAGAATCCAGTGATGCATTCCAAAAAAAAACACATTCTGTTCAAGTTTCACTTTCTACGGGAACAGGTTATAGAGAAGAACATCAAGGTAGAGTATGTTGGGACAAAAGAACAAATTGCAGATATCTTCACCAAACATCTTCCAAGGGAAACTTTTGAGTATCTTCGATAGAAACTAGGAGTATTTTCATCCCCACAGTGATCTACATGGAAGTTGGCACAATACGAAGGGGAGAGAAGCAGTAATCATGAAAGACTTGAATGATTTTTATCATATATTTACATCAGGAAACACCATGAAGAGAAACATCAGCAAACATCATAGGCTTACAGACAAGGGGAGCAACCCCAAGGAGAAGTTACCATTTTCCATTGATGTCAAAGGGGGACAGAAAAACAAAGACATAGAAATGAAGAGAAGAGGCATGAAGACAGGGGGAGCCATCATGAGCATGACAAGTGTTGTGTCTAAGTGTTGCCATCAATGCCAAAGGGGGATATTGTTGAAAGATTAATTATTGAAATATTAATTGTTGAAATATTATTTGTTGAATGATTGGTTGCCATTGAATTTTTGAAAGATTGATTGTCATTGATGTCAACCCTTGAACAGGAAGTTAACAAGTTTCATGTCAAGGTAAAGGAGTTGTAAACAGAATTTAACAAGTTGCATGTCAGTTGCATGTTAAAGTAATTGTAAATAGAAGTTAACAAGTTGCAACATAATTTGACAAGTTGCATGTCATCATGAGATCCTCATTAAAACACGGTGTAGAGTAAATTGAATATCACTTCTGTGAATACTAATTGGCATATCTGAGGTAGTGAGTCGAAGTCAGTGAATTCCAGTAAAGGAAGAAGTTTGTAGGATCCAAGCGTACGTAGAAAAAATTAGAGATCCAACTTCTTTGGGTAAATCCGTGAGTTTCAGGAGGAAAATCACAGACATATGCGGGCTGCAGTGAGGAAAAGTGCAGACATTTGCAAGAAGACAGTGTAAGGGTCGTGGACCTGTGAACAAAATATGTTGAAGATTAGAGATCTAAAACTCAGGTTAGTTGCAAGTTGAAGGTATGTCTTCCTATGTATGTTAGGGTGTGTATTCTAAAGAAATCATGAATAGATATGTCTTAGTTATTCATAAGCATTTTATTTGGAGAACTCTCTTGTGAATCTTGGTATGAGGTATGTGTGGTTGTAGTATTGATGAGATATCGGTATCAGTAGCAGCAATAAAAGTATGGGAAACAATAGCAGCAACAAGCTATTAGTTACAGCGACAAAGGTAGTGACATATTGGTCTACATTTATATTTCAAGGCAGTTTGACGAGGAAAGGAAAGGGGGTTGTAGCCTCCTTCCGGTTGGAATCGGTAAATTAGGGAGTTGGAGCTTCCTTCAAGTTGTAGCCTATAAATAGGGGGTTGGATCCTCCTTCCATATGTAGCTGGAGAAATAGGAAGTTGGTGCTTCCAATGAATGTACTCTTTGATAAATAATAAAATCATTATGTGGTTTTCTCTCGCATTAGGTTTCCACGTAACATTATGGTGTATTGTGTTTATGTGATGATTTTGCATTGAATTATGGTGTTGATGATATATTGAATGCTTGTGATATTTATTGGAGGATTTATATTGTGATTAAAAGTACTAATTGTGCTCATATCAATTCACCCCCCCCCCCTCTTAGTATTCCAACACTCGCCACCTTAACTCGTGCCTTGTCTCCAAGCATAATCTCGATGGAGTAAATTGTCCTAGAATTGTCCATCATAGCTTCTATCTATGGAGTCTTTAAATTATGCCCACTTCCTTGTTCTTTTGGTCACTCCATGGATGTCCTCTATCTAATGTATTGTCCACTCATGGAACTTGTTTATGCCTCATATCCAACCTTCCTAACTTTTCTTTCTTCTTGAACATCAACATTATCTTCTATTATTCATCAAACCTTCAAATGTGCATAGAAAGTATAAATTTGTTACCGTTGACCCTTATCATCCTCGGTGAATGTATGTTATGGAGGTGATTTAGTATCCATATGACCTCTATGGGACTTTCCCTTCACCATTTTTTAATCATTGTGGAGCTTTTCACCCCACGCATTTTCCTCCGTTGTGGAAGGGTTTGAACTAGGAGACATTTAGTTAGTGCCAATATGGTATCCCCTCCAATGTCTCTAGCTTAGAAAATATATTCTCAAACAACTCATTTAGCTTATATGCTCCAAGGTAGCAATAATTTATCATCTCGAGCTTGTCCTTTTTTCCACTATCATAGAGAAATTCAAGTTGTTCTCCCTCAAAGGTATGACCTTTGAGCTTGATTTCATTTTGTCTATTCGTCTTATTCTTGGCTAGAATTTGCTTATATCTAGACCATAGTCTATCATTGTCCAAGAATTTGAGTTCTTCCAATTTTATTCTTATGGTCTCGAGTCCTTGCCACCTTTTTATTAACTACAATTTATAGAAATGGATTCCAATAATCCAAAGACATGATGGCTTCCCATCCAAATACCAATTCCAATGCGAATGGAATGGAGTGTGACTTATGTCTCTCTTTCAAGTTGTCATATATCCTCATGGGATGGCATGTAATCATTTTATCCATGCCCTACTCTTTAGATCACATTTTTTATTAAATGACTTAACCAACACCTTGTTCATGTTCTCCACTTGTGCATTGGCTCTTGGGTAGTTACGAATTACTTTTCAAATGCATAACATTGAAAATCTTCACCAAATCCTTGATTAAATTAGTAGTGAAATGTGTTTGTCTATCTAAAGTAATATGATTCAAAAAACCAAACCTACAAAATACATATTGTTGAGGAAAAGGTATGGAAGACCTTACTCAAGCATTTTCAGATCTTGTCAGGCTAATACAAGATAGTTGGGAATGTCACCCTGGGTTTATAACCTCAGAAACAAACACTTAATCAACAAGTATTAATTACAAAGGACCAAGGATGTTTTTTATGTGTTGTATATATCAAATGCAAAAAAGAAGTAAACTTAAACAAAGTTACATGAATGTGTACAAAAATTATACAAATGTATATATGGAGATCAAAGTAAAAGAATGAGCCAAATCATTAAAACACATGTGTGAGACTGAAACAGTAATCTGATTTTTCATTTATTTCATTCTGAGATACAAAACTGAGTTCTCTCTACAAACCCCTGTGAGGTAGGGACCAAAATCAAATTTAGAAACCTTCGATGGGAACCATAAAAAAAGAGTCTGACAATCAAGAAGAAAATTGAAGCTAAAGATCAGGATCAGCTTCTCACAAAATGTTTTCACTTGACTCTACAAGATATTATTTATCAGTCATGAAACTCAATTCATGCATAAACAAAAATACACAGACTATCAAAGATAAATCATACACCTTTAAAAAAAATTGTTGAAATATGTGATTCAGTTTTTGAATCATGTTGCCTTCAATAAGACCTTGTTGTCATCAAGAGGATTAATCTTTCTTATAAACTCATAATGAATGAAATTTGAAAGTATCTAACTAGTATAGAGCAAACCTTATGGTTGTAGTTCTCCTTCTATTATCTCCCCTTGTCTCTTCATCTCATTGAGATTTTATTCCTCCTCAATAAGTTAGGGTAGTTCAACTACCTTTATTTAGTTAAGTCAAATTAACTTAACTAATTAGTTTGAGACAAACAAATAATAATAATAATAATATATAAATAAGGGTCTTAAATAATAACTAAATAGGTGGGACCCCTTGTGACTCCCAATTATTTCTTTTAATAGCCATCCAACGTGAAATATAAAAATCAATCATAAGATTTCAAATATATCCTCCTTGTAACTCCCATATCAAAAGTCATGATCAAATATTTAAATATCATTAAAACATAATCTGATCATATCCAAAAAAAATACTATATCCATATTGTCCCAAAAACAATGCCTAAATATATACTTGTTGTCCAAAACTTTTTCCAAGTAAAAATATTGACTTCAACATATGAAACAACAATAATCATCATCAAAACTCATATGTACTATGAGAGGCATTAGGCCTCTTCTCAGTGTTGTCCCCTTTTGTTTTTTCTGTAGCAGCCTTTGACTGGTTAGAACCTTGAGGATGAACTGCACTAATAACATGAGAAAAGTCATCTGTAAGATGAAGGCATGAAGACACAGACTTGGTAGATTCTTTGGATGATCTGGAGTGAGTGGATATTCCTTTTCCCTTGTCCTCCACAGGCTCAGGGACATCTATTTTTAATCTTTTACGAGCATGTGATGACTACACGGGTGAGACAGGACTATCATATTGGGAAATTTGATTCTTTGGTGGTGGCAGGGGTAACGACAAAGAAGCGGTAGGCCAACCGTGATGATGAACAATGGGTTGATGGAAAATCTCTTTCCAACCAACGTTGGTGGGCGGTTATGGTTTCATTGATACATGAGGAGGGACTGGGATGCTGGAAAAGTTTTGATGTGCTTGGAAGGGAGGTCTTTCAAGTCAGGGTTGGAGGATCCCTTGGCCTACTAGGTTTAAGAACCCATCTTGGAAAATATGGTTCAATTCCTAGGGGTCAACATCAAAATGTATGGAGAACCAAAGTCTTTTTTGACCCCTCTGCCAATTTCTCCTACCTCCCTTTCCTATGCCATTATTGACTCTGCTGAAAAATCTCATCCTGAAGCAATAGTCCAAAACATGTCATGAAAACTTCTTAATAATCCATGCATTAACTCTACCTAAATAGAATTAAAAGTTGGCTCTTATCATTTACCATAGAAGCACATGCAATCCATCCATAAAAATCATCAATCAAACGCTATCAAACAAGGGGTGAATAGGACTATTAGGAAGATGAGGGGATTGTAATGAGTGAAAAGTGATATAATGGTTGGGAACCACCATGAATACTTTTCAAGCAATTGCAAAGGACAATCATACCAACACCATTCATCATTCTATTCCTTCCCTTTTAAACCCCATTAATCTTAATAAAATTCACAACAATAGAATAGGGAAACAAAAAATTAAATGTATTTGGGAAGGTGAGGGGATTATAATGAACAAAAAGTGGTATAATGGTCGGGAATGAAATGGTTATTGTTCTGTTCATGAATTAAAATTTATTTGCTTCAATTTGTCATTTTCATTATTTCCAAAAATATTTGTTTTAAACATCAAAACTCGAGACTTAATTGTCCCATAATATCCAAAATGAAAAGCAGAAAAAGCCTCAGGATTTTCATCCCACAATTCCCAATTTTATTCTTTTCTTGTTCACAAATGTTTATTTAATTAGAAAAAGTGTAAGGGAATGTCCAAAATCATAAGCACAACACTTTCATCCAATAGGTAGGGCCGAGGAAAAAACCACAAACAGGGTATTGAATTTCCACAAAAATTATCATTACCCAAACTGTTACATAACAGAGAGCTCCAGAAAACAAAAAGTGCCTCTAATGTCTAGTTATTAAACCTTATAAAATATTCAAGATTTGATCATAGCCCTATGAGTAATATAACCATATCGGGTCATCTTTCATTGTACGAGTTTAACACAATTGCACAGAAATGGAAATCTTCATAACCAATTTTCTTGACTACAAAATTGTTTCCTTTTAATTTGCAGAGTTTTTATATGGTAACTATTAACAGAATCTCATAGTAAACAAAACTTGGACTAAATTAAGAGTGCAATGGACCATAACACAAGCCAAAAATACTTCAACATACAGGTTGATCTCAACTTGCAATGTTCGTTATATGACAAGTTGGGTTTGAAACCCCGGTGCCTTTTCTTTTACTGGCCATACAACCATAAAATCGACCAACAAACCCTTGTAGGTAATACACGAATGTTGCAAGTAACATATCCCTCCATTGCTTGATCAGAAAAAAAAAAACCAGCATATGTTTACAACTTACAAGACAAGGAATGATGGGGTTAGGACGGATAGTGAAGCCATTCAAAATTCAAGTTCAAAAAGAACAAAACATCCAACATTACCATAACAATATTTAACACAGTTGCTTCTACGGTGGTCGCAAAGCAAAGAGCTACCTTATGCACCTTTAAGGTTGAGGGGAGACTCAACAATGCCACAAAGTCTTATATGTCATTATAACATAGAATGAGGATCGAGCTCATCCGACCAAACAGAAATATAAAATCGAAATGAGGTCCTGGTCGACACCTGGGTGGAAAACAAAACAATATTTCCCCATTTATTTTATAACAGAAGTTTCCAAAGGCCACACATGGTTGCAACAACACCCACAGGCCCAATATAATTATTTACATGGGAAAAATAACAGAGTTCGAAATTCATTTAAGATTGTGTAGGCATAGCAAATAAAAACAAAACCCAGTTACATCAAGGTTACCACTGTCATTAATGGAGGCAAAACCCATCACAAATTTCAAGAAGGAGTTCAATGGGGATTCCATAACATAATTTTACAACAGTTACCCATAATTGGTATCCATTTGGGGTGCCATAACTATGATAGGGAAACAACCTTATATCTTGCGCAACCATAACCAAGAAGGAACAGTAAACCATTTCCAAATTTCAATATAACATGCCAACCAATTTTTCACAAACAGAGCATACATTCGCCACTGTAACTTTAGAAAGCAAGCACCCTGTATACAAATTCTAAGAGACAACATTTTAATTCTATTATAAAGAAGAGTACACTAATGAATGGAAGAGAAAGAACCCTCATACATGTTGTATACAAGCATCGAAAAGAACCAATGATCACCACTATTCTCCAACTCCCGAGCAAAACGGAGGCAAACTAACCAGAGAAACCAAATGTGCGACAAGGTGAGGGTGGTGAGCTCAAGGTGAGTAAGAACGATGTGCAGTAAATGCACGTCACTTCTCCACCTTTCCATTAATTGTCATCAACCATAGCTAGGGTGGAATACATTCAAAACACCATTAGGCGCATTAATCAGCCATACGAATCAAATATGTCACTTCCATATTGAAACAAAAACCCTCTTTTACCATAGTTTAATACCAACCCCATAATATTGTATGCCCCATTTTAAATTGTAACAAGTCACTTGCTTACAAGGACTAAATTGACTTGGAACAATTGCATAAACATAACTATTGTCCAACAAATATAACCAACACCATGAATGTAATGCAACATATTATACCCAATGTGAGTGTGAGTCGAAGTGATAATTTTAAGAATGTGCCAGAGCAGATGTATAGTAGTTGTGAGAGGAGTGCTTGTTACTTTCTTTCGTCTTTTAAATTGTCAGCCATTATAATCATTGATTGCATGTGAAAAACTTGTTCGAATTTTTGTGTTTTCTCAAACTGTAATATTCTTAGTAAAGTCACCATGAATGCAAATTAGAGAAGTGTTTCCTCTTCACCATGATTCAAACAAGGAGGTCCCACCTATCTAGCTATTATTTAGTATATGTACATAAATAGTAAGGCACTACAACTCATTTGTGGGCAAGGGTATTAGGTTGTGCTTCTGGGTGTCAACAAACTGGCAACTCCACAGGGAAATATGTTTCTAAAATATTCAGAACTCAGTATGTATGGTTTCGCAGACCAGTAGATGATAGAAAAAAAATTGTTGAAGAATAATTATGCAACGGGGGGGAAAGATGGTTTAAGGGAAATAATGAGACAGGGTTTTGGGAATAAGTTATGGAAAGTGGTACGTATGAGGGGGTTTGGTCCTATATGCATAATATTTGAATGATATGTAACATATAATACTTATTAAATCTTTTAAGGAGAAACTTTTTGGTATGCTCTTTGAATCTCAGAATGGAAGGAAGAAAGGGAAAGCAGAAATAAGGAATAAGGAAAAATCATCTATCCTACAACAGAGTTGAAAGAAAAAAGAAATTTCAGCGATGTTTGAAAGGGGGGCATCGTGAAAACAGTGTATACCTTATTTCTTATTGATCAAACAATACTTACAGAATGACATTGTTATGGAAAAACCGATCCAGACTTTATTTCTGATCAATTTAAAAAAAAAAAAAAATTAAAAATTAAAAACTCAACAAACCAAAGTAAGAAAAAAAAAAAATAGTAAAACAAAAGACTATATACAGAAGTCATTTCAAATAAGCGTTAATTATCAGGTTGGTTCCCCATAATGTTTCAAGTGGGAACCATTAGTGTTGTAAGAGAACAATCCCTCTTCCAAATCCTTTAGAAGGTATGAGTTTTCACCTGGGACAAAAGCGATTTTAAAGGGACCTAGCCATAGTTTCTGGAACTTTGAGTATCTTCCTCTCTCAGCATGATTTGAGTCCCATAGTAGGACTTTTTCATCAATCTTGAATTCAATGGCTTTTTCTCGTCTGTTAAAATACTCTTTCACAGTTTGTTGCCTTCTCTTTATGTTCTCTAAGGGAAAAACCCTTTGTTCTTCTAGGGATAACAATGCATTTATCCTTTGGGGAACATTGGAAGAATTTAATTCTTGAATCTGTAACATCAGTCATGAGGAAGAAATCTCCAGCTCAGTAGGCAGAATATCCTCTTGGCCATATGCGAGCTGAAAGGGAGTACATCATGTACTTTCCTTGGTGGTAGTGTGATTTTTCGAGAGAGCGTAAATGAGAAGTGTGTGCCTCTAGCAAGGTTTATCCTCTATGGTCCTCTTGATGGTCCTAACCAGGTTTTTGTTAGTGGACTCATCTTACCCATTTCCTTGGGGGTAATAGGATGATGAATTGAAATGTTTGACCCCTAATTTAACCAGAAATTGAGTTAAATTTGAAGAAATGAAGGTTGGGCCATTATCCATAATGATCTCTAGTGGAAGGCCAAATCTGGAAAAGATATTAGTTTCCAATAAATAAATTACCTACTCATCCTATGTGTGTTTAAGAGGGACAACCCCGGTCCATTTAATAAAGTAGTATGTGGCTGTCAAAATAAAAATATTCCCTGCGGAAGACGGAGGATTGATAGGACCAATAAAGTCTAGGCCCCATTTAGAAAAAGGGAAATCTAGGAGGACAGGTTGTAAAGGAATAGCAAAAAGATGTTCTTTCCAAGCAATTTTTTTTCATTTATCATAAGATCTTGTGAATTTATAGGAATCTCGAAATATCGAAGACCAATAGTAACCATTTCATATGATTTTAAAGGCAGCAACTTTAGCAGAAAAATGGCCACCAATGTGAATGACAGAAACTGATGGTCCATGAATTTTCTGTAGAAATTTTCGTGCTTCTTCATCATTCACACATTGAAGTAATAAATCATTAGCATACCTTCTAAACAAGAAGTCTCCCAAAATGATATACCTGGAAGATTCGAGGCATAGTCTTCTTCTCTGGTGAGGATCCAAGTTATCTGGGAATTTTTTATGCTACAAGTAATACACCATATTTTTGTACCAAGGATGTTCAACTATAGAAATATTTTGATTTTCAATATATAATAGAGCTGAAAGAGGATTATCATGATTATCAATTTCTTCACTTGGTTCATGGTGTTGAGATAAGTGAAGGGATAAGTCTCATCCCTTGATCGTTTTTGAAGTCATGATGGTTAAATCATGCTCCTGGATTTTGGCAAGCCAATGTGCAAGTTTTACTGAAAGATAATTTTGTGAGAGAAGAAACTTGATAGCAAGAAAAGTGACTCTTACCTGCGTATGTTTTCCTAAAATAAAGTAGAAAAAAATTTCTATAGCCTTAACAAGAGAAAAAACATGTTTTTCAATATAAGAGTATTTGATTTCATCGTCTGATAAACTCTGGCTCATGTATGCTACAGGTTTTTCGTTGTTTTGGTCATTATTTTGTAAGAGGATAGCAGAAATTGATTCCTTGGTGGAATTGGTATATATGATAAAATCTTTCTCAAAATCTGGTTTCACCAAAATCGGTGCGGAACTAATTGCTTTCTTAATCCTAAGGAAATAATTTTCGACGTCACCTTTTCAAGAAAAGGAACGATCTTGCTTCAAAATATTATGAATTGGTTTAACCATGACACCAAAATCATTAACAAACCTACAGACAAAATTGATAATTCCCATGAAAGCTTGGACTTCTTTCTTGGAGGTGGGGGCAGGAAGGTTTAGAATTGCAGTAATTCTTTCGGGATCAATGTTTATTCCTGGATCAGAAACAATATGACCAAGGATATTTCCCTTAGTGAAACCAAAAATAGACTTGGAAGGATTTAAAGAAATGCCAAATTTTTTGCAATGCATGAGAACTTTTCTAAGATGACCAAAATAATCCAACCGGTTCTTTGAATAGACAGTCAAATCATCAAGATAAACTTGGATAATTTTACCGATCAGATCATCAAAATCTATATGCATATCTCTTTGAAAGGTGGCACCTGCATTAGACAAGCCAAAAGGAATACGTTCATAATAAAAAAAATCCCCAGCATGTAGTAAATGTGGTTTTATATCCATCAGTCCTTTTTACCTTGATTTGATTATAGCCAGAAAACCCATCAAGGACATCATTTGTGACCATGCAACTTGTTGTAAAATAATTTCCATATTAGGGAGATGGAAATGATATTTGACTCTTGCTCTATTCAATGCATGGAAATCGACTCATAATCTGATTTGACCAGTAGTCTTCCGAACAGGTATCAGATTTCAAACCCACTCAGAATACTTAACTGGAAAGATTATACCAGCTTTCAATATTTTTTCCAACTCTTTCCTAATAGTAGCTTCGAGTGCAGGGTTAATAGGTATTTGTTTTTTCCTAACTGGTTTTACCACTTCTTTGATTATAATGGCATGTTGTATGAGAACAGGATCAAAACCAAAAATATCCTCATATGACCATGCAAAAACATCTTGAAATTCATGGAGTAGTTCTGTGAATTCCGCTTTTTCTTTGTCAGAACATTGGGCACCTAGTTTTAAAATCTTTGGAGATTCAGGTGTCCCAAGGTTCAAGTAAATGGTATCACCCACTTTCCTTTTCGACTCCTCTTCCTTATGTATTTCTTTGTTGTTTACATCACTCAATGAAAATAAACTTTCGAGAGGAGTCAAGCCTTTAGGAAATTTATCGTCTTCAATGGATATGATTTTCTTGGGCCTAAATGGTTCATTTTGTATGAAAGCACAAATGCCTTCATCAATTGGGAATACCTGACATGATTCCACTTATCAAGGATATGAGGACGATATAGATATTGAAACGTACAATCAAGTATTTGAGGAAACATTTTTCAGGTAGGGGATGTTGCAAACACAACTAGCCTAGCAACCATTGAATTGAGTTCTCATTTCACATGAGTGATGTTAAATGATAACAGGTTTGAAATAAGCATCCAAACAGTTTGGGTATAGCGTTTAAGCAACTTATTGCTAGGTGAATAAATATTACGTGCAAGGTTCACAATAAGTTTGGAATCACCAAAGACTGTAAGGTGGCCACAACCAAGGTTATATGCATTTTCTATGCCTAACAATAGGGCCTCAAACTCGTTCATATTGTTCGTGCAAGAAAATTCTAACCTATAAGAAAAATTGTGGATTTGACCTATAGGAGAATATAGAATAATGTTGGCCCCATTACCTTCGTTTAAGCATGAGCCATCAAAATGAATGTGTCACATGCCATCGTCAAAATCAATTGGTTCAAGGATAGTGTCACCCTCATCAGCAAAGATAGAGTATACTCCCAAATCTTCCTCAAGATAATTTACGTTAGGTTGGGGAACACTCTCTATGTATGGTGAAATTATTCCTTCCCTTAGGACTGTAATGCTCTTTTTGTTCCTAGGGACAAACAGATGTGTTCTGTCAAGCGAAAGATATCCACCCATTAAGGCTTGTTAGTGTCTTCCTAAAATAATTGAATAATTTCTTATTGGTATATCAATTACCTAGATACTGAGGGTTGTTCTTATTTCAGGATGTGCACAAAGAACTAAGGTTACAAATTTGATTTCACCCACGGTTGATTATTGCAGACTGTTATAATAGAGCATGCTTCTAGAATTTTCATTAGTGCACGATAATCCAAGCTCTTCCATGATAATTTTTGACATTACACTTGGACCAGACCCGCCATCAATGAGGAAACAATGAGCTATTTTATCCATAATTTTTACAGAAATATAAAAATGGGGATTTTTTATAGGTTTCCTAAAATTATTTACACCTATTTTATTTACATTTGAATCCTCTTCTTTTGACTCTTCGAAAATATTGGGTATGGTAGAAACCTTACCTTCCATAGAGATGCTTTTGTTGTTCAGGGATGGAAACCATGTCCAAAAGAGTAGCATCATCCTTGATATTATCCAATTGGTTAAGGATGTTTTATTTAGAAGAGGGAAGAGGGGAAGGCATTCCTTGATTTTCTGGAACTCTGATGGCTTGTGGATCAGTGCTCTGAGAAGACATGCTTGGCGTGTAAGAAGTATGATGAGGTTCATATTTTCCCTTAGCAATGTAATATTTGTTCATGGTATTGATTATCAACATCTTCAAGTTCAACCCAGTCTATAACCGCGATTGTGGTATAGGTCCTTTTTCCAAAGATCTTATCTCTGGAATTTTTCTTAACCTAGAAAGTAATTTCTTCATTATTTTCTTCATAGAATTTAAACCAATTGTGAGACATAATAGCCTTTGGCTGAAAATAATTTTCATCAGTATTCCTAAAAGGTACTAAGGAAGAAGAAGATGTGACAGGGGCGGGTGAAGAAACACTTCCCTTTCGTTCGTAGGCTATCATCCTATTGTTCATATCTTGCACGAGTTGTAGGAGGGAATACATATATGTTTTCTTGACCGATTCCCCTTTAGGGAGACCCATTCTTTCGATTTTCTCTTCATATTATAGACAAGTATGAAGAGCGGAACCAATATTGTCAATAGCCTTTTCTTCGAGTCTATGGCAATAAGGGGAAGGTAGAGAATTATTATAATGCATGAAAGCGGCTTGGTTTTGGGAGTGAATTAATTCAGGGATTTGATTGTATAATTTGGTGAAGCAAAGGTTAAAGGAATTAATGGTTTCACCATCTTTATATGCAATGTTGTTGTATTCCCTTAACTGCTCAGTTGGACTCTTGGACTGTCCATAAGTGGACTTGAACCAATAAACCAATTCTTCCCATGTGGAAAGAATTTTGGGAGGGAGATCAAAGAAGTTTGTTGTAGCTTTCCCTTCAAGGGAGTTGAAAAATAGATGCATGCAAGTGTCATTATCATTAGCCCCGATGTTATGACAAGCATTGGAAAATGCTACTAAGTGTTCATTTGTAGTCACAGTATTATTTCCCAAAAATTTAGGTAAATGTTCCTTAAACTTCAGTAATGAGTGAGTAGTCGGTGCCAAATTTAAGGGAGAAGACACATGCCATGGAGTGGTCGTAGCATCTTCTTCGAATTGGAAAATCCCATATTTCTTTATCACTTTAGTAGGATTGGTAATGGATTGAATAGGGACCTGATGGTTGTATATAATACCAATTACTGACGAAGCAAAAGGTTAGGAGGAGGAGGAACCTACGGTTCCACTACCACTACCCGCAGATGTCATGTTGAAGGTAATAGGCATAGGTGATGAAGGTGAACTAGAAGAATCATACAAAGTTCTCCTTAGAGCACTTTCTTGAGTTGATAGAATGATTTTCCTCCTTCCTATTTCAGAAATAGGAGTAGCTTCAGGGGACAATTCTCTTCTTCGAGAGAGATGTGAGGATTTGAAGACATGAAAAGAAAAACCAAGGATTTAGGAAAGGAGAGGTTACTACTGATTTATGGGCTGCCTTTTCCTATATTTCCAGCATTCACAGATATTATATCTCTTTCAATTACTTCACAAGAGCGTTCAAGTTCATCACAAGTACTAGAAGTTTCTAAAATAGTGTTGAATAAGGTCAAGGCAATGTTATTTTGGTCGTTAATACCATTTTAAATATTGGGTTGTCTTGTAACAAGTGTTGTCATGGAAAAAATAAGTCAAGGAGTATTTAAACAAAACATAACAATTTGAAGATAAAATACAATCAACCAGACAGATATGGAAGATCTCCCCATTATGGTCGCCAAATAAATGTTGAGGAAAAGGTATGGAAGACCTTAATCAAGAATTTTCATATCTTTCCAAGCTAAGACAAGATAGTTGGGAATGTCACCCAGGGTTTATAGCCTCATAAAAAATCGCTTAATCCACAAGTATTAATTACAAAGGACCAAGTTTGTTTTTTGTGTGTTGTATATATCAAATGCAAAAAAGAAGTAAACTTAAACAAAGTTACATGAATGTGTACAAAAATTATACAAATGTATATATGGAGATCAAAGCAAAAGAATGAACCAGATCATTAAAACACATGTGTGAGACTAAAACAGTAATCTGATTTTTCATTTATTTCATTCTGAGATACAAAACTGAGTTCTCTCTACAAACCCCTGTGAGGGTAGGAACCAAAATCAAATTTAGAATCTTTCGATGGGCACCATACAAAAATACTCTGACAATCAAGAAGAAAACCAAAGCTAAAGATCTGGATCGGCTTGTCACAAAATGTTGTCACTTGACTCTGCAAGATATTCTTTATCAGTCATGAAACTCAATTCATGCACAAACACAAATACACAGACTGTCAAAGATAAATCATACACCTTTAAAACAAGTTGTTGAAATATGTGATTCGGTTTTTTAATCCTATTGCCTTCAATAAAACCTTGTTCTCATCAAGAGGATTAATATTTCTAATAAACTCAAAATGAAAGAAAGTTTAAAGTATCTCACTAGTATAGAGCAAACCTTATGGTTGTAGTTCTCCTTCTATTATCTCCCCTTGTCTCTTCATCTCATTTATATTTTATTCCACATCAATAAGTTAGGGTATGTCAACTACCTTTCTTTAGTTAAGTCAAATTAACTTAACTAATTAGTTTGAGACAAATAAATAATAATAATATATAAATAAGGGTCTTAAATAATAACTAAATAGGTGGGACCCCTTGTGACTCCCAATTATTTATTTTAATAACCATCGAACGTGAAAAATAAAAATCAATCATAAGATTTCAAATATATCCTCCTTGTAACTCCCATATCACAAGTCATGATCAAATATTTAAATATCAGTAAAACATAATCTGATCATATCCAAAAACAATATTATATCCATACTGCCGCAAAAAGAATGCCTAAATATATACTTGTTGTCCAAAACTTTGTCCAAGTAAAAATATTGTCTGCAATATATGAAACAACAATAATCATCATCAAAACCCATATTTACTATGAGAGGCATTATGCCTCTTCTCATTGTTGTCCCCTTTTTATTTTTCTGTAGCAACATTTGACTAGTTAGAGCCTTGAGGTTGAAATGCACTTATAACATGAGAACAATCATCCTTAAGATGAAGGCGGGAAGACACAGGTTTGGCAGATTCTTTGGATGAGCTGGAGTGAATGGTTATTCCTTTTCCCTTGTCCTACACAGGCTCAGGGACATCTGTTTTTAATCTTTTACTGGCATGTGATGACTGCACGGGTGAGATAGCAAGATCACCTTGGGAAATTTGATTTTTTGGTGGTGGAGGGGATAATGGAAAAGAAGCGGTAGGCCAACCGTGATGATCAACAACAGGTTCATGGACAATCTCTTTCCAACCATCATTGGTGGGCAGTTCTGGTGGCATTGATACATGAGGAGGGACTGGGATGCCGAAAAATTTATGATGTACTTGAAAGGACATTCTTTCAGGTTGGGGTTGGAGGATCCCTTGACCTACTAGGTTGAAGAACCCATATTGGAAAATATGGTTAAATTCATGTGGGTCAGCATCAAAATTTATGGAGAATCGAGGTCTTATGTGACCCCTCTACCAATTTCCCCTACCGTTGTTACCTATGCCATTACTGCCTCTGCTGAAAAGCTCATCCTGAAGCAATAGTCCAAAACATGTCATGAAAACTTCTTAATAATCCATCCATTAACTCTACCTAAATAGAATCAAAAGTTGTCTCTTATCATTTACCATAGAAGCACATGTAATCCATCCATAAAAATCATCAATCAATTGCTATCGAACAGGGGGTGAATAGGGATATTGGGAAGATGAGGGGATTGTAATGAGATAAAAGTGATATAATGGTCGGGAACCACCACAAATATTTTTCAAGCAATTGCAAACAAAAATCATCCCAACACCAGTCATCATTTTGTTCCTTCCCTTTTAAACCCCATTAATCTTAATAAAATTCACAACAATAGAACAGGGAAAAAAAAATTAAATGTATCTGGGAAGGTGAGGGGATTGTAATGAACGAAAAGTGGTATAATGGTCGGGAATGAGATGGTTATTGTTCTGTTCATGAATTAACATTTATTTTCTTCAATTTATCATTGCTAATATTTCCAAAAATATTTTTTGTTAAACATCCAAACTCAAGACTTAATTGTCCCATAATATCCAAAATGAAAAACAGAAAAAGCCTCGGGACTGTCATCCCACAATTCCCAATTTTCTTATTTTCTTGTTCATGGATGTTTATTTAATTAGCAAAAGTGTAAGGGACTATCCAAAATGGTAATCACAACAATTCCATCCAATAGATAGGGCCGAGGAAAAAACCACACAGGGTATTGAATTTCCACACAAATAATCATAACCCAAACCGTTTCATAACATAGAGCTCCAGAAAACAAAAAGTGCCTCTAATGTCTAGTTATTAAACCTTACAAAATATTCAAGAGTTTATCATAACCCTGTGAGTAATATAACCATATCGGGTCATCTTTCACTGTACGATTTTAACACAATTGCATCGAAATGGAAATCTTCATAACCAATTTTCTTGACTGCAAAATTGTTTCCTTTTAATTTGAAAAGTTTTATTATGGTAACTATCAACAAAATCATCACAGTAAACAAAAATCATACTAAATTAAGAGCACAATGGAGCGTAACACAAGCCAAAAATACTTCAACATACAGGTTGATCTCAACTTGCAATGTATATGACAAGCTGGGTTCGAAACCCCGATGCCTTTTCTTTTACCGGACATACAACCATAAAATCGACCAACAAAACCTCGTAGGTAATACACCAATGATACAAATAACAGATCCCTCCACTGCTCGGTCAGAACAAAAACCTAGCATATGTTTACAACTTCCAATACAAGGAAGGATTGGGTTAGGACAGATAGTGAGGCCATTTACAATTGAAGTTCAAAAAGAACAAAACATCCAACATTACCATAACAATATTTAACACAGTTTCTTCCACGGTGGTCGCAAAGCAAAGAACTACCTTATACACCATCAAGATTGAGGGGCGACTCAACAGTGCCACAAAATTTTATATTCCATTATAACGCGGAATGAGGATCGAGCTCATTCGACCAAACAGACATATAAAATCAAAATGAGGTCCTCGCTCGCACCTAGGTGGAAAACAAAACAATATTTCCCCATTTCTTTTATAACAGAAGTTTCCAAAAACCACACATGGTCGCAAAAACACCCACAGACCCAATATAATTATTTACATGGGAAAAATAACAGAGGTTGAAAGTCGTTTAAGACTGTGTAGGCATAGAAAACAGAAACAAAACCCAGTTATGTCAAGGTTACCACTGTCGTTAATGGAGGAAAACCCCATCACAAATTTCGAGAAGGAATTCAACAAAGATTCCATAACACAATTTTACAACAGTTACCCATAACCAGTATCCATTCGGGGTGCCATAATCACGATAGGGAAACAACCTTATATCTTGCACAACCATAACCAAGAAGGAACAGTAAACCATTTACAAATACCAATATAACATGCCAACCAATTTTGCACAGACAGAGCATACATTCACCACTGTAACTTTAGAAAGCAAGCACCTTGTATACAAATTCTAAGAGCCAACATTTGAATTCTATTATAAAGCAGAGTACACTAATGAATGGAAGAGCAAGAACCCTCATACATGTTGTAGACAAGCCCCAAAAAGAACCAAGGACCACCACTATTCTCCAACTCTCAAACGAAATGGAGGTAAACTAACCAGTGCAACCAAATGTGCGACAAAGTGAGGGTGGTGAGCTCGAGGTGAGTAAGAACGACATGCAGTAAATGCACGTCGCTTCTCCACCTTTCCATTAATTGTCATCAACCATAGCTAGTGTGGAATACATTCAAAACCCCATTAGGCACATTAATCAACCATAAGAATCAAATATGTCACTTCCATATTGAAACAAAAACCCTCTTTTACCATAGTTTAATAACATCCCCATAATATTATATGCTCCATTTTAAATTGTAACAAGTCCCTTGCTTGCAAGGACTAAATTGACTTCGAAAAATTGCATAAACATAATTATTGTCCATCAAATATAACCAACACCATGAATGTAATGCAACATATTATACCCAATGTGAGTGTGAGTCGAAGTGCTAATTTTAACCATGTGCCAAAGCATATGTATAGCAGTTGTGAGCAGAGTGCTTGTTACTTTCTTTCGCCTTTTAAATTGCCAGCCATTATAATCATTGATTGCATGTGAAAAACTTGTTCCAATTTTTATGTTTTCTCCAACTGTAATATGCTTAGTAAATTTGTCATGAATGCAAATTTGAGAAGTGTTTTCTTTTCACCATGATTCAAACAAGGGGGTCCCACCTATATAACTATTATTTAGTATATGTATATAAATATTTAGGCATTGCAACCCATTTGCGGGAAGGGCTATTATGTTGCTTTTTTGGGCATCAACACATACTAAAATAGAAAAATGGTTTTCTCTGCTACAATGTTATTTTGGACAACTCTCACTTCAACTCCAAGAACAGAGCTATAGCCACTATGATCTGTTTTTATTGTCATCTTATATGTTATGAAAGGACCGATATCGTCAATTCATTAGTGCTAAAATGGTTAAAATGGAAATATAGGGCTCAATACATGAAAATCCTCCACTCCCCCATCACAATGTGTTTCTTGCCTTCTGGGACTGCTCACATACCTTCACAAGATTAAAAAAAATATTTAAATAGTACTAACCACCACAAACCAAAACACATTTTTTATGTTGTCCTCGTTGATAAGAAATCAATCCTCTAGCAGTCCCAAAGTGTGCTTTCTTCACTAATTTTATGTGTTTGTTGGTTGGACAAATCTCAAGATACTATTAAGTCCAACCTTATAAAGACACACACAACAATATAGAATACAGTTAATCTATGGATCAAGCTTCTTTTATGCACCTTGGTGCTTGTCCGTTTAAAAAAGTGTTGAACATGTTTGAAATAACTAGGAGGCCCCTAAATATGAAAAATATTTGCATATGGAAAGTACCACCCTTCTCCTTTCCTTGCTTCTTTGTTTCCTATGTGGGGCATATGATGCAGTACCATGTGAGTTTTGAGTCGAATTGGATAAATATCTAAAAATTGAACCCCTAGAATAACATCAACAACCCACCAAGATTATCTCAAAACAATGGCTTATTAATAATATACTTCAACACATAGTGATCGACAAAGAAGTGTAATTAAGTATCCAATGAATAATGTTGAAAATTTTTAATGCATATATCATTCAAAGTGTTTATTGTTCCTTCATGGTGTAGTTATCCTCTACAAGGTATAGTTTTATGTTGACGTAGTAGATAAGATTATTCACACCTTTGACCCTAGGTTGCTTAGGATAGCTCTAATAGTAGTTTTGAATGCCACCACATGAGAAGAAAATGTCGTGTTCATAGGTTCTTGGAAAATATTGTCCTTCAATGTCTCAAATGATATGTGGCACTATAATGTCCACTAAGAGGATCTCCTCATTCAAGAATGTCTCTTGCATGCCCTTTAGAAAACTCTTGATAATCCATGGTGTTAATATGTGTAAATTTACAAAGTCAAAACATTTTGTTTTGTTGCTATTGAGTCTTGTGGTCATGACCATGTGTCAAGGTCCTCGGGTTAGTGTCCCATGACAAAAATTTTGGGTTCACTCATTTATGATTCAAGTTTTGGGTTTTTATTGGGTCATGTATAAGGAAATTAGAACATCATTCCAAGTCATAGTTGAAGTGGTCATTCTTTTCCAAGGTCAAGTCAGTTGTGTCACATTTATATCCTAGAGTCCTTTGTCGTCATTTGAAGAGGGTGAGTCTTAAGTTATTACATTATGTTAATAAACTCATGGGAGCATGTTATCACATGTACTAAAGGTTTCATAGGTTTCCCAATACCATTTGTACATTTTAAGAACTTGTAACCAATTAGTTCAAATTCACTCCAAAACCTACTAGCTTTTTGCAGCAACTCACTGTCATGTCAAATCACTTTAGAGATATCCATAACGATCAGGAAATCATGGGAGTAAGGTCATGGGAGTCATTGTTTTCCTTTTCAATCAATTTTTTATGTTCATGTGTTATTTCCTCTTTAAAATCATCAAAACTGTGATTTGCTGTGAAACTGCAATTTGCTACGAAATTTCTTGTCGCTGACTATTTTTACAATCAACTTCAAGCTCATATTCCGAGAATATGGTGATTGATATCAAAAAACTGAAAGAATTTTTTCTCAAGCACGAGTTCATATACAAAAACCTCTCTCCATTTTTTCATAGGTGTTGTTGGCCCTTGACCAAGTTTTGAGGATCCTTGGTAATGTTTGACCTATTTTTGGGACTTCAACAGGCTATTGAAGGCGGAGCATAAGACGAAGCAATGATCATGGGATCTCGGCCCCTTTTTAGGGAATTTTTGGGTTTTGGGCTTATGTAATGGGTATGGGGATGTCGTCCCATGGGTTTACCCATGCTTAGGCCTATTTTGTAATGTATAAATAGAAGTCTAGGCGATGTAAGAAGTAGTGAATAGTGATTAGTAGTGACTAGTCAGTTGCAAGTGTGCTAAGTGCTAAGTGGTAATTTCTTTGTGCATGTTGTGTGAGGCTTCCAGAGCTAAGTGCAAGTCGTCTGTAGTGCTTTGTGCACATACTGTGGAAGGCTTTGCGCCTAGATCTACTTGAGGAAGGAGGATCTAGCGAGGTGTGCAGATCTCATGTCCTATGGGGAGTTGATTCTTAGGCTTTGTGCATGTAAGAAGATTGATCGAAGATCATAAAGAAGATGAAGAGTTGGTGGGCGTAGCCCCAGGGTGGGGGTGAACCATGTATATCTTGTGTTGTGAATGATTTATGCTTCTTGGTTGTTCTTTTGTTTATGTGATTCAATGCTTAATGCGATGTTAGATGATAGATGAATCTGATATGATAGCTTAGTGTTGAATAATGTGAATGAATTCTAGATCTGATCTCTCTTGGTATGCTTAGTGATTGAACCTATTAGATCTGTGTGAATTTTTCACTGATATGTTGTTAGGGTTTAGCTGCGTTGTAAACTAAGACTGAATATTGATGAATCATAATTCTTAAGTGCTTTGTTAATGTGTTACAATCACAGATCTATGTCCCAGCTAAGGTTGCAGACACTAGAGTCCTACAACCACCCTTTCCTCAACCTCGAGTGAGACTTCATCTGCTTCGTAGGTGTTGCCGAAAGGGCCTGTAGTTAGGGTTTTGTTGGTGCACTGTTGTAGCATTAAACCTTGGGTCTTCCCTTGTGCCAAAAAATGGTTCCGTTGTCGGGACCTGAAACTGTGATTGTTGGGAACTGAGGAAGAAGAAGCTTTGTGCGAAGATCTGACCTGAAACTGTGAAAACTCCATGTGTAGATTTGTTTCCCTAGTGCACAGTAATCTACTTGGATTATGAAGCTCTGTGCTAAGAAGAGAAGTCTGATCTAAAGAAAAAAAAGGTAAGATCTGAACGCTTTGTGCTATGAAAGAGGTAAGAATAGTGAAAACATTTAGATCTGCAAGCTTTGTGCTTTGAGAAAAGTAAGATAAGTGGAAATTTTTGTTTCAAGAATATGGATCTAGGTATGTTTGATAAATTTTGTCCTAGCCTGAAAACTTGGGTGCAGCTAGAAGAAAGAAGATTTGATATGAGTAGATCTGATAAGAAAAGTGAAAGATATGTTATTCCTATGCAAAGAGAAAATGTTTGGACTAACAAATGGATGCAGGACCCTAGAAAGAATTGTTTGCAAGTTAGCTAACATGATCCTAGTGCGCAGTACAGGAAAGGATGGGGATCATTTAAGATAAAGAGAGGATTAACTCTTTGTTAAAGTTGCAGAAGATCGGGACATCTTGCTAAGGAATGCCCTGGTAGAAGACCCAATTGTCTTTTTTGTAAAGATATGGATCATGAAGTTTTGGATTTCCCTAGAATGATTGTTAAACTTGAAAGAATGAATATGAGACAAGAAAACCCTGAGGAATATCAAGAAAATAAGACCATGGCAGAACCCCAGAAAGAATCAGAGGATATATTGCTACAAATGAAAGAAACCCTGAAAGATCACAGAAGCATCAACTTACCAGAGATCTTCAAAGAAAAAGAGTGGATAGAAGAAAGAATAGGAGACTTCGACATTGATTGCGTTCTGGATGAGGAAACACAGGTGAATATCATGACAGAAAGAACTTGGGAAACTTTAGGAAAGCCTGTTATGATTCCTTCATTGGGAGGAATAGGATTATTTAGAGGAAAGTTGATAACCCTATGTGGAAGACTTACCCAGATATCTATGAGTGCCCATGGAACCTTGACAGAGGAAGAGTTTGAGGTTGTTAACTTTATTGAGAACAGTGCCCCATTTTCTATGTTACTAGGAAAACCTCGGATCGAAAAGGATCAAGCCAAAAGAAAAGAAGAGGAAGTCTTAGAGCAGAAGAAGAAAGAATTGAAAGATTTCATGACTAGGAGGATCGCACACTTGATTGAAGAACAGGAGAACAGATCGAAGCTATTTAGAACTAGAAACTTGGATGTCAAAGTTGAAAGAACACAAGAAGACTCACAGAAGACTGAAGCACCTACCCCATATAGAGAATAGGTATTGCCCTTGAATCCTAGAAAATAATCTCAACAGCGCGAAGTTACTATTCCAAGAGGAGATAAGAATCATAATGGAAAGAGGAATACCGAGACGAAGCTCACTAAAAAGAAGGCTAGAAAACTAAGTAAGAAGAGATCAAAGATCGAAAAGTTATAGAAGGTTCCAAAGGGAACTTCGCAGAAGGAAAATTTGCAAAACTGGAACTTCGTCGGGATAGCAGAACAGCGCCACATGGCACTTCGCCATGGTGAAGCAATATAGCCATTGGAAATAGTATAATCGTTAGACTGATGCCCCAAATGGGTATAACGGCATTTGTGGTTAGAAATATCACCATCAGACCGTTGGGACCACACCGTAATGGATAGAACTGAATTAATGAAGGCTTCTCGCCCGTTGGAGAGATTTGTTGCCTAGTTATCTACTTGTTCCATCAAGCCTTGCAACGAGAACACTTTTGCCAACTGTGATTATCTAAGCCCGCAGATCAATTCATTTCTCACAGTGATCATCGAGCTATCACCATCCATCCCATTGCATTGAGTAGTTACTCCTCAAACCCTAGATATTCAACCATGAGCGTGTATGTCCAAAGAACTTAGCGCAGTCGAAAAGTCTGTGAAGGAGGTACTCATCGACCTCATGACTGAAAGAGTAATGTATGAAACGGTAATGTCTTTGGGTGTACAAGCGTCATCAACGAGAGGAGTGCAAGCCTCTCTGTCAACCGCTCGCGGATATGGACCATCCCGAGTCATCATAGAAAAGAGAACCAAGCACAGAGATGACCCAGCAAATGCAAAGCTAATCCCGACCATCTTACCCGACTACATCCCACCACTGGCCGGCGCGGTGAGTCGTGACAGTGCACCGAGAGATTTTGATTACACCATGGTTACTGCATACCTCCCGAAGGGGATACGCGCAGTTAGAGCGTAGCAGGACAAGATCGCAACGTTGTAGTTCAGTGACTTCAACCTAGGAGACCGTAAGAACCATAGTATGCTCGCCCCGTATAAATACTTGACCAGGATGAAGGGGAAGAATTCGAAAATAATCCCCCAACCATGGAAAATGAACCTCGCGCAATCCACCCTGTTGAATGTAATGAAAATCCCACACTTTGTAAGGCACCGGGAGGTTAATGCATATGTTAAGCTCCTGCTTTCATGTTACCATGGAGGATACTTATGTCTAGACCGACATATCACAATCGATCCGACGTTGATCCATAGGATCACCGGATTAAGTATGAAAGGAACCGACCCATAGGACTTCTATCCAGGGAAAGACAAAAATCATGCATTATCACAGAAGATCAAGGATACCTATGGCTATGTTGAGAACAGGACATGAGGCTACAAGGTAGCTTCCATCTAGAATGGCGCAGTGCGCCTAGCATGCCAATTAATTCCAAGAAATCTAGTAAGGAAGAACAGACCCACGCAGGTCACATGGTTTGTCGTTGACCTCGCAGGGAAATGCGTGGAAGGCCTACAGATGAACTAGGCGAAGTACCTAGTTAATCAGCTGGAATTCGATTGTCGCGAAGCACAAAATCAGGGCTACGAGTTCCACTTTAGCTAGCTCCTGATCCTCATTAAATTTATTGCTTGGGAGATGCTGGAAGGTGTGACCTTCCCAGACATTGAGTCGTTCTAGCCGCTTGCTGCAAAGTTCACCACACTCTGGTACTCAAGCGATATGGGAAAAAAGTGGTCGTCGAACGCAGTCTTTCACACATATTATCTCTAACTGAAGAGCGATATCGAAGATGAACCTCGCATGATGCCAAACACCCTATAGCGGTTCTGACCCCTCATGAAGTTTCGCGCAGAATGGAACTTCATCTATATCACTGCACAAGAAGACTAGCATAAGGAGGAGCTTCAGTCGTACTACAAGCTCACAAAAGAGGACCTCGATGAGATAACTAAGGACTGGTCAGCATACCTCCTTATCCCCGTTAATCCTGCAGAGATGTCTGACCCTGAACTTGACAGCTCGGAGGCCACTCACAAAGAACATGACACACCCGGAACCAGTAGAAGGAAGAAGACCGCAGAAGTCCAAGACTTAAGAAGAGCATCAGAAAGAACTGCTTTGGTATCACCTGGCCGAGGGGGTGATGACGAAATAGAAGAGATAAATGGAAAAGAATATGAGAAGAAGCAAGGTGAAGTAACACCACCTAGAGATGAGGTTGATCCCTTGAAGAAGAGGAAGTTTTCTCCCCTAAAACCCTCTTCCCGAAAGAAATCCAGAGCCACCTTGACCAAGATGCAAATTGTGCTCACCGTCGATGACTTTGACTTCATCATCACAGCTGTAAACGATGCCTCGTAGGAAATCTTGTAGAAACATGAAGCCAAGAAGAAGGAGATGTATGATAGAATCGAGGTTGAGCTCCGAGGGGTACAGCAGGCCCTTTAGTCTAGTCGCGCAGTGTCCACTGTGCCCCTATCGTCGGAAGAACCAGAGTTGGGAGATGAGCCATCCAAACTCCATCGACTAGCTGATGCAGCCAAAGCTCGCCTTCATCGCGCACAGGAAGAAACAGAACAAGCCACCCAGACCTTAAAGAAAGTGCAAGAAGTAGTCGTAGAACAACGCTGAGTTGCGGAGAAGGAGAAGGTTACTCTCCAGACAAACTTTGAAGAGGCGAAAGCATAGATTCAGTAAGAAATAGAATAGTTTCTCGCAGAACAACTTGAAGTGAAAGAATCATTCAACAGAGCACTTCGCTTTGTGACAGGATTAGATCCAAAGGAATAAGACCGAGTTGAGCATCAAGTAGAGCATCTTGCAGAAGCTATCCAGTAGCTACAACAAAGAATAGCATACTTAGAGATCCACACAGTGCCCGACACCCCACAGGATGTGAGGGATCAAAGAGATGCAACTACTCGAAGCATAGTTGAGAGAATAAACGCCCTTTCCATGGAATGTAAACAACTAAGTGATCGCAGTGCCCAGACTTATGAGCAACTCACTGAGAATCCAAAACTGAACGCATTGGAGTTACACCTCCAGGAGGTGAAGCAGCAAGCAGAAACAATCCAGGAGCAGTTGAAGCCCCTATCAGCTATTGAAAGGATGAAGCGATCCCAAGAGAAGCGCACTACTCAATAGCAGGTCCACACCATTCAGAGAAGATTCATGGAAGTGACTCAGAAGCTCCAACCTATACAGGATGAGGCTTGCCAACTGTTCTCAAAGATCGAAGGCCGAGGAGAAGAACTGGAGCAAGTCGTCATTGCAGTTGAACAACGCTTAGAGGGACCTGTCAACGAAGTTGTTATCCAAGAGTTCATTGAGTAGGAGGCCATGGACCAGAAAAAAGTTGAAGCAACTCGAGCCAAGCTTGAGGCTTTTGAGGCAGAATTACCCAGATCATAGTGACTCGAGACGAGTCACTATGATCTACCCCTACCTCTACCTCGGGTGAGACTTCATCTGCTTCGCAGGTGTTGCCGAAAGGGCCAGTAGTTAGGGTTTTGTTGGTGCAATGTTGTAGTGTTGAACCCTGGGTCTGCCCCTGTGCCAACAAGTGTCATGGTTTGGGACATTTGAAGGGATCTTTATAGCTTATTTTTACATATTTTTGCCAAATTTAATTAGTTAAAAACTAAACCCTAAAAAATAGGAGTTAGTTTGTAACTCCTTGAATGTGAAACCCTAAATATTTTGACCTTATTGAGTTAGATTGGAATGTAATGTTATATATTGTCATGAAAATTATTGTACAGGGGTTCAGGACCTGAGTGGAGAAATCCTTAGCACTTTGTATCAGATTTTATCAAAGAGAAATTGCATGATCATAAATACATGAATGGTTGACTGCATGGATTCATGTGCCAATTCTTTCTATTGTGTTTCTGTATGTGTTAATGTATCCTTATCAGTAAATCAGTATTGTGTTTCTCTTCAGTATTTGACTGAGATAATGGAATTGCAGAATTCTTTTTTAAATGTTCTGTGTTCTAAACTTTCAAATGCTTACCCATTTTTTCTTCTAAAGTTGCTTTAGGATTCATCTTTAATTCCTTGTTGCAATGGACTGTCATCTCCTTTCAACCTTCAGCTACAACGATATTGTGGATGTCTATTAAAGGGTTGGATATATTGCCCATGTTATTCATCATTCATATAACCAACATCATGTAGATTTTTTGTTGATTTTCATGTATTACACTCCATTGCCCAATGGTCTTTTCTTCATCCCTACCAGCCACATTTTAAAAAAACCTACCTTTATTTACAGAATCTGGCCACTATCCTAATCACATGAGTTATTGTTGAATTTATATTTCATATCATATTTCAAGGAGGGAGCCCCCTATGACTGAAAGGGCCAACTTTCAGTCTAAAGCTTGGTTTGAAAAAGGTTACCTCTGGGATTTTCTTCTGCAGCCAAGGAAATTTACAGAGTGATAACATTTTGGCATTGTTTTCGAGGAGTGAAGGTGAAATCTTCCTTGGGAAAGAATGACAGAGATTCAGACATGATTCCTAAGGGTAAAAAGAGAATTAGACACACATATTGGCTATGTAATTTACCCCGGTGACTCCACTGTAAGATGATCCAGAACTTAAAGCATTAATGGTGACTCCACCGTTAGAAGGATTCATTGTTGGGACAATTCATTGGTGACTACACCGAATTTGATGAAGAACTCATATGTTGCTACAATTGTTTTAAGGCATGCATGTTTGGATTTTACATACCTTCCTGGTTTTCCAAATCCTCTTCCTACAGGTGAATATTTTTTAAGGAATGGTCCTAAATTTAATGGAAATGATCTGAGCCTAGCCTTGAAACATATCTCAAATTTCCATGACTACTAATCTTCTTAAAGTCAAACATCAAGATGTATTCATTGGAATTTTTTATGATTCATTCCAAGGAAAGTGCAGAAGTTGGGTGGTAGGTTTACCTATTAAATCTATAAGATCTATTTTAGCTTTTTGGGTTATTTTTCTGGAAACATGGATGAAAAAAATAGAACTTGTGGCAGCCCCTATTTCTATTCAAGGTTTCAAAGAATGGAAGGATATGTATATTGACGATGAAGTGGATGAAATATTTTCTTCATTTTTGTCTTCTTATTTAAATCCATGCAAATGTAGCTCAAAAGATAAAATCCATTTTCTAGATGAGTTCTCCAAGGACATTGAGAAATATCTTGAAGCCTTAGAAGTTCAAATAGAGCCCAAAGATTTTCAATATCAATGTCAGTTGTTTGAATTTTTTTTCCAGCAGAAACCAGAAGTGGTAGTGTTGTCTTCAATTGTCAAGAATGAGGAATGCTTTGATTTTGACCATGAGTTTGATAGCTTACAATTGAAACAGTGTGTTAAAATAAACTGCACATATGAACAGTCCATACATGATAATCAAATTGCATAATACTTTGAGGATCAGCAAACAAACTATGGATTATATGGCTTTTATGATCTTGTAGTTGATTATATGGAGGAATTTTTCAGTCTGAACTCTCAGCCATGTTTTCACTCTGAATACCAGATCCATCATCGGTTTCCTTTTCTATTAGAGTGTCCGGTTTTGATTTTTTTCAAGCAAAGTCAAGGAGTCCAATTACTTGAGTAGCTTCTTGATTGCTTGTATTGGAAGTTTTGCATTACTTGAATTCAACAGTTCTTCCAGCAAATTAGAGTAGGGTCAGTGTATATAAATAAGCTTTCCAAATCAGCATTTTCTTTCCATTTTTAGTATTTTAGTTTACAGTATTAGTTGGTTCCCAATATATCTTTCAGTTTGCAGAAAGAGGACAGATTTGCAGTTTTGGTTTCAGTCAGTTTTGGTTTCAGTTGAAGGTCTCAGAAACAAGAAGAAATAGGTTGTGGGTTTTGGAGTTTGAGATGATATGAAGGCTACTATTCTACGGTGTTATTTTATACCTCATAGGGATGATATCATCCCCATTGATCCTATGTTAGTATGTGTAAATTTACAAAGTCAAAACATTTTTTTTTGTTGCTATTGAGTCATGTGATCATGACCATGTGTCAAGGTCCTCGGGTTAGTGTCCCATGAAAAAAATTTGTAGTTCACTCATTAATGAGTCAAGTTTGTGGTTTTGATTGGGTCATGTCTAAGGAAATTATAACATCATTCCAAGTCATAGTTGAAGTGGTCAGTCTTTTCCAAGCTCAAGTCATTTGTGTCACATTTCTATCCTAAAGTCCTTTGTCATCATTTGAAGAGGGTGAGTCTTAAGTTATTACATTATGTCTTAATAAATTCATGGGAGCATGTTATCACCTGTACTAAACGTTTCATATGTTTCCCAATCTGATTTGTACCTTTTAAGGACTTGTAACCAAATAGTTCAAATTCATTGCAAAACCTCATAGCTTTTCGCAACGACTAATTGTCATGTCAAATCACTTTAGAGATATCCATAACAGTCAGGAAATCATGGGAGTAAGGTAATGGGATTCAGTGTTTTTCTTTTCAATCAGGTTTTTATGGTCACCTGTTATTTCCTCTTTAAAATCATTGAAACTGTGATTTGCAACGAAACTGTGATTTGCAACGAAACTGTGATTTGCAACGAAACTGTGATTTGTTGCAATTTGTTGTGAAATTTCTTGTAGCTGATTGTTTTTGCAGTGAACTTCAAGCTCAAATTCCAAGCATATGGTGATTGATATCAACAAAATGAAAGATATTTTTATCAAGAATGGGTTCATCTGAAAACACATCTCTTAGTTTTTTCATAGGTGTCGTGGTTTGGGAGATTCGAAGAGATATTTACAGACATTTTTTACATATTTTCGCCAAATTTAATTAGTTAAAAACTAAACCCTAAAAAATAGGAATTAGTTTGTAACTCTTTCTTGAATGTGAAACCCTAAAGATTTTGAACTTATTGATTTAGATTGGAATGTAATGATATATATTATCATGAAAAGGATTGTAAAGGGGTTCGGGACCTGAGTGGAGGACTCCTTAGCACTTTGTATCATATTTTATCAATGAGAAATTGCACTATCAGAAATACATGAATGGTTGACTGCATGGATTCATGTGCCAATTATTTCTAGTATGTTTTCCTATGTGTTAATGTATCCTTATCAGTAAATCATTATTGTGTTTGTCTTCAATATTTGACTGAGATAATGGAATTGCAGAATTCATTTTCAAATGCTCTGTGTTCTGAATTTTCAAATGCTTGCCCCTTTTTTCTTCTAAAGTTGTTTTTTGATTCATCTTTGATTATTTGTTGTAGTGGAAAGTCATCTCCTTTCAACCTTCAGCTACAACGATATTTTGGATTTCTAGTAAATGGTTAACTATCTTTCCCATGTTATTAATCATTCATATAGCCAGCATCATGTAGATTTTTTGTTGATTTTCATGTATTAGACTCCATTTCCCAATGGTATTTTCATCATCCCTACCAACCACATTTTAAAAAACCCTATATTTATTTACATAATATGGCCATTTTCCTAAGCACATAAGCTATTGTTGAATTTATATTGCATATCATATTTCAAGGAGGGATCCCCCTCTAACTAGAGGGGCCAGCTTTCAGTCTAAATCTTGGTTTGAAAAAGGTTACCTCTGAGATTTTCTTTTGCAGCCAAGGAAATTTACAAAGTGATAACACCTGGTATGACCAAGAAAGGACTTCATATTGGCTGGATTTTTCGGTGGTTCCAGGGCCTTAATGGTTTTAACCTTGTCTGAGGAAACCATCATCTGAAGATGGTGTGTCCCATTAGCATCCCAAAATATTTTAGACATTGAGACTTATCTATATTGAAGGAGATACATAACCCTAGATATTTGAACATTTGTCTCTAATCATATAAATGATTTCTTAAACATACAGAGTGTCCAATCATCCAAATGTGCTACAAAGGAATTGTGAATGAAGTCCTAAAACTATTCATGATCATGATCTAGTAACAAATTGGTGCATTCATGAGTCCAAATTGCATCCTTTGATATGCATAAGCACCCCACTCAGTGGAAAATGTCATGAGTGGTTGGTCCTCCCTAATGGATTCCTAGTTATAGCTTTATTATCGATGCAAGATTTAATAGACCTCCCATTCGAGCACTACTCCAATGGCCTCCTTTGTAAATGGTGTTGGAAACATGCCTTTGATGGTCACCTAATTTAGCCTCTAGAAGTCCAAATAGATGTGTAGTGCCTTGATTTTATTTTTCACGGCCATGATTAGAGAAATATAGTGACTCTCCTTCACTAGATAAATCACTTCAGCATCTAGACCATGATTAGAGAAATCTAGTTACTCTCCTTCACTAGATAAATCACTTCAGCATCCAACATTTTCTATGTCTGTCATTGAAACTTTGTTTTGTACTTGGGATTCATTTTATATCATCAATGTCTGTAACGTTCCACGTTACCTAATCTGCTCTGATACCAATTTGTAACGTTCCCTTTTACCCAATCTTCTCTGATATCAATTTGTAACACCCATTGTTACCAAACTGTTTTGATACCAATTTGTAACATCCCTTGTTACCAAATCACTCTGATACCAATTTGTAACATTATCCAGCTTACTACTAAGCAAAGCTACTCCAAAATCTAGTGTGAAAATTCCACTCTATAACATTGATATGTGCATAATATTTGAAGTAACATGTTTGACCCCAAACTAGGCCACGCCACATAGCTTTCCTCTTTTAGCACAACTTATAACAACGGAAGTAACACAATACAATTTTTTGCACAAGCATACTCATCACACCACCTTACTCTGTGTATAATACACTATGAACATGTGATCACTATTGCACGTGCAACCATTCTAGCATCATATGCCCATTATGTTTTCCTTGTGTGCGCAGACTGCTTCCTTGCGCACATAAGCAGATCCATCCTCTTGTGCATATTGAGTAACTCCTTGCACGCACGGACATTCTAACCTTGCCTCGGAGACTCATGACCCTCAATATAAAGTTAACTTAATAGGAATAAATAATAACATCTAGCATACTCATGCACGACTACTAATATTGAATATCAACACCACACTACATGCGCAAGCATCATTATACAGAATAACAACAATTACTTATATGCAACATCATAAAATAATTAATACCCATATTTAACATAGATAATTAAGCAGACAGTAAAAGAGACAAGAATATAAAGAACACTTATCTTTTATTAAAATTCACTAACTGTGTGCAGAACTCAGATGTTTTTCCCAACCATAGACTTTGTTGTTCATAATCTTTCAGCAACATCTCACCCTCGAGCTGGGGCTTAAACTCCACCAGGGAAAAAGGGTTCCTAATGTTAGAATAAGGTCTTATGATTAACAAGATTGCTCAGTCCAAGGTGTCATTGTTGCAACTAGTCTAGAGTCCCTCATTCCCCACGCGCATGTCCCACCCAAGGAAGTGTGCCCCTTCTCTACTCATTATTCCTTCGGTTGCCCCACTTTCCTTCAATAGCTTCAGCAACATGCCATATAGGAAGTCTCAGATCCCTCCAACTAATTCCCAGTGCACCAAGGAAGAATTCCCATCAAAATCTCACCTGAAGAGAATCCTCACAAGCCTAGCAGCCCGCCTCTTCAACAACAAATATCTCACCTGGGGAGAATGTGCACGGGCTTGACAACACGCCTCTTCAATAGAAAATATCTCACCTAGAGAGAATTCTCACAATCTTAACAATTTGCCTCTTCAACAACATATAATATGGTTACAAAATAGAAAATCTCTTTACAATTCTTCTTTGCGGATAAAGTAATGGTCGTCCTTTCTCGGATGGTTCGACCCCTTCTACGCATGAGAAAAATGATTGAACTCCACCCCAAAAAATACACTAAGGCCATCAATATATATTGCATGCCTTAAAATGGACACTTGTCACCTTCAGAAGTAGCCTTAGCCACTTGGTGACTCGTTCCCTTCCCTCGTGAACTTAGGATAAATAATTATCCTAAATTACATTTTTTAGAAATATTAATAAAATATCCCCTAGGACTTAAGTCCCCCCCTTTTCCCTTTTTCCGGTGGAGTTATCCCCCCATCTCTTTTCGTATGATATGTATGCGTGAAGCGATATGATATTATTAATAACTTATGTGTGATTACAATTTACAAGGATAGTCACACTGGCCTATTTGTGTCCCGGCTCACCAGCCTTATAACCACATAGGCTCTCCAGCCTCAAATATATATATATATATATATATATATATATATATATATATAACTTGGTTCAATGTGCACTTCAAGATAATCCCTACGCACTTACTCAAGTGTGCACAACACTGTGAAATGTGTGCACCCTTCCTTTAATGTGAAACTACGCGCACTTACCCAGGTGTGTGAAACACTATGAAATGTGTGCACCCTTTCTTTGATAACAATCTCTGCGCATTACTCAAGTGTGCGCAGAACCAAAATTTGGTGTCAATGACTCATTAGCCTATATGTAAATTTACATTTACAATTGGTACCAACATCTCACCAGCCTATATGTACAATTACAAATGGGGTTTGGATTAAGGACACTACATTCCCCTCCCCCTTATTTATGCATTTTCCTTAGTGCATTATATACATATGTACATACAAAATTTCAAAAATATTGAAAAAGATGCGGACACTTTGTCCGCATAGCATCCTCGTGCTCCCAAGTTGCATCGTCAGGACCGTACCAGGTTCATTGGACCTTTACTAACTTCATGACACAATTTTGGAGTTGTTTGAATATCCGATCCAATATGCAAACCTGTCACACTCGAAAATCATCTTCTAGCTCCACCTGAATCACATTCCAAACAATAATATGATTAGCATCAGGTACGTACTTTTTAGGCAATGATACATGGAAAACATTATGAATACACAAGGATGCAAGCATATATGCATAAAGACCAATCCTCTATAGGATTTCAAATGGCACACAGTAGCGTGCTACCAACTTAGAACAATTTCCCAACTTCAGGGAACTGCGTCTAGATTTTACTTTCAAGAACACATGATCACCCACTTTAAAATCTTAGTGGGTTCTACCTTTATTTGTGCAACTTTTCTGCCTTATCTTGACCATATGCTCTTCCATTTCCCAAAGTAGATATGGCCCAACTACTGTGTGGTTTGTCGAGTTACCCCAACTCACAAGTGTGTTGCACTTTCTACCATAAAGTGCCTCAAATGAGCTCATATTTTGAGATGCTTGATACCTGTTGTTATAAGAAAACTCTACCAAGTGAAGGTAGTCTTTCCATTTTAATGGTTTATCCATCACATACATCTTGAGCATATCTTCAATCACCTGATTTACACTGTCTGTTTTTCCATCTATCTCAGGATGATAGGTTGAGCTAAAGTTCAGATTTGTCCCAAATCCTTTGCATATTCCTTTCCAAAATTTCGATGTGAACTTGGAATCTATGCCAAACACAATTTTCTTAGGTACACCATGCAGCTTAGCAATTTCTCACATGTATATTTCAGCTATGTTGGTTGCCTTGTGCGTTGACATCACTAGAATAAAATGGGCAACTTTAGTAATCTTGTCCACAACTACCATAATAGAATCATGTTGCTTAACAGTCCTAGGCAGCTTAGTAATGAAATCTATGGTTACAACTTCCCTCTTCCACTAAGGAATGGGAAAAGGCTATAGAAAACTAGTTGGATGTATGTGCTCAACCTTGACCTTTTGACATTCAAGGCATCTAGCAATAAAATTAGCACCTCCTTTTTCATACCTAGCTAATAGTATTGTTCTTTTTACTGCGAAAATTGTCTTTTGGTATCTTGGGTGTCTTGCAGAAGGAACCTTATGCATATCTAACAATAACAGACTTTTCAACTCCTGATCATTTGGCACATAGACTATGTGCCTATAAATGAGGATTCCATCCTCTTTTAGCTCATAACCTTCCATTTTTTGTTGCGACATACCTTGTCGTAAATTCATATTTATGTCCACATAGTGTTGATATGATTTGGAAAATTCTAAAATTTTGTCACACAAATATAATTTGTACATGATAATGGTTGTAGCATGCATTTCATGCACCCTCTTGTTGAGTGCATCGGCCACTTTGTTCTCTTTTCCTATGATATGTTTTATGTCAAATTCATACTCACTAAGGAATTTTAACCACCTGCTTTGTCTGGCATTTAAACTTGGATGTCAAAATAGATACTTCAGACCACTATGGTCTGTTCTCAGCTCAAATATTTTATCCATGAGACAGTGTCGCCACATATTCAAGGCATGCACTATGGATGCCAATTATAAGTCATGAGTAGCATAGAGCTTTTCATGCTCTTTTAAAGTTCTTGATTCATAGAACACCACATGTCCATTCTGAATAATGACACCTCTGAGCCCTTCCTTGCATACATTCATGCACACAACAAAGTCTGCATATGAATCGGCAATTCTCAAAATTAGCACACTTGTCAACAAACTCTTCAAGTGCTGAAAACTCCTTGCGCAATCCAGAATCATTTCAAATCGCACACCTTTCTTTTGTAAGGATGTAATTGGGTGCACAATTTTTTAGAAACCTTCAATAAACCTTTTGTAATAACCTGCAAGTCCCATTAAGAACCTCACTTGTGCTACATTTCTTGGTGTTGGCCATTCCTCAATGGCCATTATCTTTTCTAGATCCACAACTATTCCTTCCTTGGATATAATATGACCCAAATAATGAATATTTCATTGGTAAAATGAGCATTTGTTCAAATTCGCATATAGTTGGTGCTCCCTCAATACTTGTAGCACCATCCTCAAGTGTTGACCATGCTCTTCTTCAAACTTTGAGTAAATAAGTATGTCATCCAGAAATACAATGACAAACTTATCTAAGTATTCTCTGAAAAGTACATCCATCAAACACATGAAGACAGTTGGTCCATTTGACAACCTGAATGGCACCATTGTGAACTCATAATGTATGTACCTCGTTATGAAGGAAGTATTGCTAATATATTCTTAATTAATTTTCACTTGGTGATATCCAGATCTGAAATCAATTTTTGAAAATATTTGCACGCCCCTCGGCTGATCAAAGAGGTCATCTATCCTTGGCAAAGGATACTTACTCTTTACTGTTATTTTTTTCAACTGCATGAAGTCGACAAAAAGTCTCAATGTACCATGATTCTTCTTCACAAACAATATCGGAGCACCCCAAGGCGATACAATTGGGCATATATACCCCTTATTTAGAAGCTCTTCATCTTGTCTTCCTAAGCCTTCTGGAAAGTCGGTCTTCCCCTTTGTTGATCATAAATACATTTAGTGTGCCTTATGGTTTCCTCCAATGTCTTGGGGTCATCATATTGTATCTTGTCACTAATAAATGAGGGCAACCTACTCAAGTACCTATGAATTTTAACTTCTTCACCCTTGATGAATGTGACATATTTCAGCAACTCTAAGAATCCTCTTGCATAATCATCTATTGCCATACTCCCAAGCTTGAGTTTGAAGAACTCCTTCATTTTCTTGTCATAGTATCTCTTGGTTAAGTATTTCTTTTGGAAATACCTCTTGAAATCCCTTCAAGTAACCTTCTTTTCATCAATGTGTTTCACTTGCACAAACTAATCTCACCACATTGATGTCTTTCCCTTTAGCTAATAGATGGCAATTCACCCTTCTTCCTGTGCAGAATAATTATGCATTTGGAAGTACTTACTCATACCCAGCAAGCCAGGTCTCTGCATCTTCATCCTTCTTGTGCTCACCATCAAAGGTAGGAGGCTTGATCTTGTTCATTTCTCCTTGTAGCTCATCCACCCCAGTCCGTCTCTTATTCTTTCTGACAGGAGATGGACTTGAACTGTTGTGCACGTTTCTAAATGAATGCTTTGGTGAGTGGTGATGTTTGATATCAAAACTTCTTGTTTTCCTTATTTTCTCATCATGAGACCTACGGATTCTTGACTTGCTTGACTCTGTCTCCTTGTCCATTTTCTTTTATATTAATTCCAAGCTTTTCATTAACTTGGTATTGAAGTCATCTTGATGCTCCTTGGCTTTCATAAGCCTCTCATTATCAGCTTTATATCTCTATACATATTTTTGTAGTCCCTTTATGGTTTTTACCAAGTTTATGTGCTCCTCCTTAGATTTTATACCATCAACACCCAAACCGACATACAAATCTTCGAATTCATCATCATGAATGTAAGTTATATGCGCATCTTCCATGTTTTTTTTTTAACTTTATGCGTTGACTCTGTCATTCTCTAATCGTTGTTAATTCTGCAAAATGTGCAAATAATAAGATTTGTTAGATGAATTCATGCAACATTTAATGAAAACTATGCACCATTGGTCAAAATCCTTCCTCCTGAAGTTCGTATGTGCACTGGTATTCAAAATGTACCAATGCGCAGTGTCAATATTTGACATATACACCGCGTATCAATATTGCACATGCACAACAATTTTTTCTCCATGCAACCCCAATTTTTATTTTTTTTAGTGCGCACACACATGCACCATTGTTTACTGTGCAATTCCAGTGTAGCACCCTGCAATATCAAACATTTAACATGCACACTTGCGCATTCTTATTTTATGGGCACCATGGCCATGTAATTATGAATTCAGCCACTTACCAGTCCAATTTTATTTTTTTTGGCTTAAGAAAATACTCGGCACATGTATGCTCAGTGTTGAAATCGAAGCTCTGATACCAATGTGTAACGTTCCTCATTACCTAATATGATTTGATACCAATTTGTATTGTTCCTCATTACTTAATCTTCTATGATACCAATTTGTAATGTCCCTTGTTACCAAACTCCTTTGATACCAGTTTGTAACGTCCCTTGTTACCAAACCGCTCTAATACCGATTTGTAATGTCATCCAGCTTACTACTGAAAAATGCTACTCCAAAATCTAGTGCACAAATTCAACTCTATAACATTGATCTGTGCAGAATACTTGAAGTAACACCCTTGACCTCAAACTGGGTCGCGCCACACAACTTTCCTCTTTTAGAAGAACTTATAAAAACAGAAGTAACACAATACAACTGTGTGCACAATCATACTCAGCACATCACCTTACTGTGTGTATAATACACTCTGAAAATGTGATCACTATTGTGCATGCAACCATTCTAGCATCATACGCCCATTATGTTCTCCTTGTATACGCAGACTTCTTCCTTGCACACACAAGTGAATCCATCTTCTTGTGCACACCGCGTAATTCCTTGCATGCACGGCCATTCTAACCTTGCCTCGAAGACTCATGGCCCTCAATATAAAGTTAACTTAACGGGAATAAATAACAACATCTTGCATACTCGTGCATGAATACTAATATTGAATATCAACACCACACTATATGCGCAAGCATCATATACATAATAACAGCAATTACTTATATGCAACATCATACAAGAATTAATACCCATATTTAACATAAATAATTAAGCACACAGTAAAAGAGACAAGCATATAAAGAACACTTATAGTTTATGAAAAGTCACCAATTGCGCGTAGAACTCAGACGTTCCTCC
>ML796268.1:293960-307300 GCA_009831015.1 Picea engelmannii | reverse complement strand
ATCAAACCAACCCAACGCAACCAACATCAATGAAACAAGAGACTAGAATCTTCACGACGAGTGAGTAACAACACAATAAAATGTTACAGAGCAAGGTGCAACATATCAATTCCAAAAGTGACCTTCATCATCAAGAAGCACAATACGAAAGCCTGGTTATCATACACACTTATCGATCAATATGCGCAATGATCCACTCAAAAGGATTCATGCACCCCTATGATGAAAAGCATGATTGTAAATAAGGCACAACAAAACCATTCTAAACCTTCAACGCCAATGAGAAATAACAATCAATGAATCAACATTTGCATGGCGCACAAAAAAATAAACAACATCCGATCATAAGTGGCCTTTCGCCGGGCACAACCAGATAACTCTAATATTTAGAAAACACTTTAATTAGCCTTAAAATTCACGAGAATGCAAGAGAGATGACATACACAATCTATCTAGTAATAACAAACTTGAGACACAATTCTATTCAAAGTCCATGCGCACTATTTAATCAATCAATCATTAAATAGAATCTGAGGCATGAGAAGTGATATGGCTCCCGAGGTCCTTTATTTAGTCACACAAACATCATGTTCAAGTGTGAAATAACTACATTCATTCACTTGGCAATTTAAATAAAGAAATGACTAAAGAAACTGCAATGGTGATACAACCTTCTAGCTTACGCAATCATAGAGATTATTCTCCTTTAAAACCTTTCATCATACATCATTAACTTCCTACATCATACATAATGTATCTATATATATTCAAGATAGCTTTATCTCAACCAGTTTACACAACATCATCATCTTTATAATCCTTCCAGTAAAAATAAGGATAATCTAAATATGCAACGTGTTTATATAAATCCTACATCATTGGTCTAAAGCTTCAGTTAAAATATAGATTAATTTAATATTGCTTATGCAAAGTTCAAGAAAAAATACTTATTCATCTAATACTATTGTACTGCTTATCCTTTAAGTAAATGTTCAAGAAAATAGTGACTAATCTTATACGGAATAATCTAATATTGCTTATATACCCCTTAAACAAGGTCTAGTAAAGGTGCAATTATTCTATCAACTAGAATTAAAGGTGGAGTGTGTGTTAGTTGTCACATGTACCCTCCCTTGAGTTTAACGCAAAACTGACCTCTCTGCCATAACACAAATTCCGAGATAACACAAAATCTGTCACTTACAAATCGCTTCCAACCAATCATCTCCTCCATAGTAAATTGCTGGTAGAAATTTTCGTTGTCATAATAAAACTTAAATGTTCTAAATTACATGTCATGACCAGTCTAACCTCTAAATTTTTTCTCTGCAAAAAAACTACATCGCATTGTAGTTCTTTTAAGGGAATTAAACCCTGCATGATTTAAATCAAAGAAAGGTGAATCAAGATCTTAAACACTACTCTCTTGATTTAAATGGCTAGAGGGTAGTCACAACAAAAGCGAGGAAACACATGTGTGATAGAAATTCAAATGACTGTGGATGATGTGAATTTATATAAGTTAAAAATTATTGCCTAAGGTTTATACACCCATTGGCTCCAGTCGTGGTAGGAACAATTAGGAAACAATGCCCCAATTATTGAGGATCGCTGAGAGTATGTTGAGGGAGATAGGAATGCGGGAGGGGATTTTTTGATGGACTATAGTCATTGACGCAAAGAGACATAGCATAGTCATAAGGGGAAGCTCCTTTACTCAGAGGCAACAAGTCATGGTTGTAACACACAAGGAGGGACAAAGATATTGAATTTACAGATGGAAAGAAAAGGGTCCACACGAACTGTGGCGCCACAAGAAAAATTGTTCTTTTTAAAACCCTAGACCTAGGATACAAATCGTATGCCAACTCTGTTGGAAAATGTTTAATAGGGAGCATATGCTTGTCATTGATGGCAAGTACAACAATGAAGATGGAATAAGTACAGGAAGAATGTAACAGACGGGCACCAGAAGTGTTTTGGGAAGACGTTGTAGAGCAAGATCAATAAGATCAGAAGAGATAGTGCAGAGGATGCTATGCATGATTTATAGGAAGTATGTACTTTTCATTGATGGTAGGATCAGAGTGTGCATCGATTGAAAAATAGGAACAAAGTAAGCTTAGTAGGAATTAGCGCAAAGTCGAATGTAGTGCGTAGGTGTGCACGAGGGATGAGGTTAACTCATGGATAAATCTCAAGGGAGATAGCGTACTTAGGATCACAGGCGGATCAAAGGTCGAGGCCTGTGACACTTAGAAATTCTTCCAAGTAAGGAGGATGCGTAGGCTTGGAGGAGAAACGTCAGTGATCGTTGGATCCCATCCCGAATTCCCTATGACCGTTACATCTCAATGTAGACAAGAGGAGCGCATAGATATGGAGGATATATCTCGGGTGTTAGATCCGGGCACAATGTCCGCCCACTGTTGGATCAAGGAGAACCTACATGTTCTTTAAGGTGAAAGGAGTAGAGGGCTCACAAAATCTTGAAAGAAGGAAGACCATCCATCTTCAGGTAGGACACATGGGGATAGATCGTCAATTCGCTGGCTGGAGAGTCAAAGGAATGATGTTCCCTAACCTCTCGAAATCGTGATATGAAAAATCGAGATTTAATATCAGTCGTCAGAACAAGATAGAATCTTGACTGTTGATCCATGTCCCTTTCGGGGTTTCAAGGATCGAGTGTTGAAGATGTCAAAGAATATTACCCGATATTGTGATATGCGAAATCGCGACGTAATTACAACTGTCAGATCAAGATGTGATCTGGACCGCTTATACGACTTCTTTACAGAGTTTCGTGGATCGATATTTGGAAGTGACAAGAACATTCACCACAGGAATGTCGAAATCGCGATATGTGAAATCGTGAAATGATATGAATCGTCAGATCAAGTGTTGATCAGGACCATTGATCACACGCCATTTCGGGGTTTCGGGGATAACGACTTGGAGATGCAAGAACTCAATGCAACAAGAGTGATGAAATCGTGATATGCAAAATCATGATTCAATCGCAGTCGTTGAATCAAGATCAGATCTGTACCGTTGATTGAACTCCATATCGGAGTTTCGCGAATCGCGACATGGAGAGGCAAACAAAACAATGCAACAAGAATGTCAAAATCATGATATGAGAAATCGTGATTCAATCACAGCTGTTGAATCAAGATCATATCTAGACCATCGACTCATAGGACATGTGGCAAGCGATCAAAATTTCGCTGACTTGGGGTCAACGAAGCATAGTGTCAAAATTCACGAAATGAGAAAGCACAAAAGCACTTTATGCATAATCATGTGTTCATAGACATTGGTCACATCGATCGAAGATGGAGGTAGAAGCTAGAGGTGCTAAGCTTGGCCACAGAAATGCTGAAATGAATGAAAGATCTCATGAAGCCAATCCAACGGTGCAGGTGAATGTGAACAAAGATTGAAGGGCTATTGTAGCACGATATAGTGTAACTTCTAGAAACCACTGATGGTTTCTACCAGAGGACTCGAAGACACTTTGGGATGACTTGCAGAGGAGGTGAAGATTCTCTAAGAGGGATGAAGATGTTCATGGAGGCGATTGACGGTTGATGAGAATTGAGGCCTATAACTGAAACAGAGAAGGTGAGCTCGACTGTCACAGAGAAGACGAAGAGTCTCAAACTGTCAGAGAGGCTGAAAAATCTCGGTATAACATACAATGATGCTGGAGACATGGGGAGAACCACCAGATAAGCTGAAGATTCATGATGATGATCAGACAAAGCACTCGAGTTGTGGAGAAATTTGGCGTGGACTGAGCATGCAGAAGCATTGCAAATATTTCATGCACAGAGATAATAGAGACGATAAGAAGGCGCAACAAAGAAGAGATGAGGTTGTTGTGATTGTGGGGAAGGATTCAAGTATGAGCAAAGAGGCAGAGGGAAGGAGTAGAAATGCACAGTAGAGGAAGGTTGCATTGAAGGGATATGGTGCAGAGATTATAAAAGGAAGAAGAACAGAAAGTGTAAGGGGTGTGCAGAAGATTGATGCAAACAAAGCAGAGTGGTGAAACATGAACAGTGGCAAGGCTGGTAAGCCAATGAATAACTTTATATCACTGTACTAAGTTCCTGTAACAAGAAATTCATAAACCAGGGTGATTGGGAGGTGCTAGGGAGGACTGGTGTCCTCAAAGGTTCAAGTGGGTACTTGAACACAGGGAGTTGGTGCTTCCTTCTAGTTGGTGCTAGAGAACACAGGGAGTTGGTTCTTCCTTCTAGTTGGTGCTAGAGAAACCAGGGAGTTGGTGCTTCTTTCAAGTTGGTTCTAGAGAATCGAGGGGGTTGGTGCTTCCTTCTAGTGGGTGCTAGAGAAAATAGAGAGTTGGTGCTCTTAGCAAGTTGTAGCTTGCAAAACAGAGGTTGTAGCCTCATTATGAGTTGGTTCTCATATGTATGATAATGTAAAGAATGTAACTATTACTTATCATATAAAGAAAAAGAGGTTTTTACCCTGTATGGGTTTCCTTAGGAAATATCTTTCTATGTGTTTCTCATATATGTGACTGATGCTGAATGTGCCATTGTTTATTTCCCTACATTATTGTGATCATCATTCAGTGTTTCTGCAAAGTGTTTAAAAGAAGCATATTTTTTTAAGCACGGGGACAACTGATTCACCCCCCCCCTCTCAGTTGTCCAACAATTGGTATCAGAGTTGGCCCCCTTTTATCTAAGGGTATATCCTAGAGCTTAAACATGACAAGCCATGAAGGGACTTCAGTCACTAGACCTCCTCCATTTGATGGAACAAATTTTTCCTTCTGGAAGGTTAGGATGAGAACATACCTAATGGCCTTAGGAGCTGATGTCTAGGATGTAATAGAGACTGGATACATAAAGCCTGTTGTGCTAGCTTCCCAAGATGATAAGTTAGTATTTATCTTTAATGCTAAGGGAATGAATGCTATCTTGAATGGACTTGCAGAAGCTGAGTTTGTGAAGGTGATGCATCTTCAAACTGCTAAGGAAATGTGGGACAAACTCATTAGCAGTTATGAAGGTAATGAGAAGGTGAAAGATGCCAAGCTTCAAACATATAGAGCACAGTTTGAAAAGCTACAGATGAAAGAAGATGAAACCATTGGGAATCATTTTCTGAGAGTTGAAGAACTAGTAAATGCAATGAAAGCACTTGGTGAAAAAATTGAGGAACCCTCTTTAGTTCAGAAAATTTTGAGATCTCTGCTAGATAGGTTCAACCTGAAGGTCTCTGCTATAGAAGAACTTAATGATATAAAGATTTTGTCCTTTGATCAACTTCTAGTAATGTTGACTACATATGAGATGAGGATAGTTACAGATAAACCCACCTCTAGAGAAGCATCATTTAGAGAAGATAAGAATGAAGATTTTGAGCCTGATGAAATTGAAGAAAAATTCGTGAGAAGACTAAAGAAAGGATCAGGAAAGTACCAAGGTAAGCTACCCTTCAAATGTTTGAAATGTGGTAAGATAGGTCATTTTGCAAATAAATTTCCATACAAGAAACACAATCAGAACTATGAAGGTGAAGAGAGGCACAAATCCAGGAGATTTGATAAAAAGAAAAGTTTATGTGTAAACAATGATGACTCCTCAGAGGAAACCGATACTGACTCTTCCTGTGAGGACAAGGTAAATGACTTCATGCTTATGGCCAAAGAGGATTATGATAATGAAAGCACAGTCAGTGATGAGAATGATGAAGAAGTTGTGGTTGATATGGAAGGAGAACTGATCAGTGCATTGGAAGAGATTGACAGACTCAGAATTAAGAACAGAAAGCAGAAACAATTGTTGATACAGTTCAAGAAAGACAGTAAACAACCCGATGAAGACCTTTCCCTTCTAAAAGTGAAATCAGAAGAGGCAAAGAAAATCGAGGATATTCTAAAACATCGGCTATCAAAAAAGAGGGCAAGATCTGAAGTCCTAGAAGAAGAAGTAGTGAAAACTAGGAAAGAGATGGAGAAGTTTCAAGCCTTGTATCATCAGAATCTGTCAAGTATCAAAGCCTCAAAAGGATTAGCCACCATTATGAATCAACAAAGGAATCCAAAGCTGAAAACTAGTTTGGGTTATGAAGAGGGATCAAGTAGTGGTCAACCAAGAAACAAAGAACCCATCAAGTTTGTTAAAGATACTGTCCATGTCAAATCGACAACCAATGACAACAACAAACCTACAGAAACAAAGGAAGACAATCAGCCTCCCAGGACAAGTAAAGAAAAAAGTGCCAGGACTAAATCTATAGAACAAATAAATAATTCACTCCGTGCTCAAAGACATCATCAACATGAAAGAAATCGATTTTCTCAAAGAAGACAACCATTTTCTAGGTATAAAGAATTTTTCTATGGATATTGTTTCTACTGTTCTAACTTTGGTCACAAAGCTGTAAATTGTTCCGTAAGACATAGACATGAGCAATTAAAATTTCCAAGAAATAAATATCTTCCACAACAAAGAATGATACGAAAAAATAACAAACCATCACAGATTGCAAATTTCCAAATTAAGTCTAGAGACATGCAACTGAGGAGGTCAAGGATTAATAAACAGTCAATGAGTAGACAACGCTACAACAATAACTTTGACCTATTGAACAATGATATTGAATGTTATAACTGTCACAACTTTGGCCATAAAACTACAAACTACCATCTCAAAAATTACAAAGCAGATCCAAGGATAAAGTTCTTAGATAGAAAGACTAGCACATGGAAGAGGAAAGATAATGAAAAATGTGGACAAGAACTTTCAACTCAAAAACAAAAGGCCTCTGGCAATATAGACAGTGGATGTTCCAAGCACGTGACTGGAGACAAGGATAAGCTATTTTCGATAAGTAAAATAAAAATAGGAAATATGATCCTTGAAAATGATGAACCAGGCAAAATCAAGGATAGAGGGATGATGAGTTTGAGGAATGACAAAGGAGATGCCCAGTACGTTCTTCTTGTGGATGTTTTGAAACATAATTTGCTCAATACAAGTCAAAAATGTGACAGAGACAGTGAAGAGGTGTTCACGTTCAAAGAATGTAAGGTAAATGTAAACTCCAGACAAGTGGTGAATAACGACATAAGGACAATTAATGATGTTGAAATTGAATCCTCCCCTGCAAGTAAAGAAGAAGATTCAGATACAATAAAAACATGTTCAGTTAGCATTTGCCCCATGGATGAAGTAGGAGAAGAACCATGTCATAAGATGGAGGTAGAAGTCTTGAAGTCTGAGAAGGAAAACACTTAAAGCAAGTTCTTAAATAGCTCCATGACCCTGGATAAGGTCTTAGATAGTCAGAGATCACCAAATGACAAATCTGGTACTGGATACAACAAGAAAGAAATCAATACTCCTAAGAAACCTGATACAGGTCCTCTGTCTATGAAAAATAAAAGAAGGTATGAGAGTGGTTGTATCATCTTTTTCTTGTGATTGAACATGGTCATAAAAGCCTTGGATGGTAAGCATCGTGAAAGAAAAATGAAAATTGCAGTGATAGAGATCGATGAGAATCAATGGGGAGATCCAAGGGTTATTTGAAAAGTACGAGCTACAATTACGTAGTATGTCAATAGTACAACAACTCTTCAACAATAGCATTTTGTTTTACAAAATGATTTACATGACATCCTATAGAGATAACAAGAGGAAATACCTTGTCAGGGAAAGCTAAACTTTTAGAAACAAAGGAGGAAATTAGTCAGAAGCAGAGAGATAACAGTGACAGGGGGAGTCATCCACTCATGAAAAGAAAAGGTTGATGAAGGAGTCCTAGTAAGAGAGGTGAAAAATTTTGAGTTTTCCACAGAGGATACAATGGAAGATGAAGATGAACAGGTCCAAGGATCAGAAAGAGAAGACTCTGGTTTAGATACAAATATTCTGCAGGCCTCAAATGAGAGAGTCCATCCTGTCAAGAAGAGTTTGCATTGGTTTAATATCTGATACCTCCTAAAAATACTGCAACAGCTCAGGGGGAGCATGTTCTCTTTGACATTGATGTCAAAGGGGGAGAAAAGAATCTGGGTGCCTTTGTTGCCATCAATGCCAAAGGGGGATATTGTTGGAAAATGTTTAACATGCAACATATGCTTTTCATTGATGGCAAGTATAGCTATGAAGATGGCATGAGTATAGGAAGAATGTAACAGATAGGAACCAGAAGTATTTTGGGAAGATGTTGCAGAGCAAGATCAATAAGATCAGAAGAGATAGTGCATACGATGCTTGGCATGATTTATAGGCAGTATGCGCTTGTCATTGATGGCAGGATCAGAGTGTGCATTGATGGAAAAAAAATAACAAAGTAAGCTCAGGAGGAATTAGCACAGAGTCAAATGCAGTGCGTAGGTGTGCACCAGGGATGAGGTTAACTCATGACTAAAGATCAAGGGAGATAGCGTACCTACGATCATAGGTGGATCAAAGGTCGAGGACTTTGACACTTAGAAATTCTTCCAAGTAAGGAGGATGCGTAATCTTGGAGGAGAAGCGTTGATGATCATTGGATCCCATCCCGAATTCCCGATGACCATCAAATCTCAATGTAGACAAGAGGAGGGTGCAGATATGGAGGATAGATCTCGGGTGTTAGATCCGAGCATAGGGTCTGAACACAATTGAATCGAGGAGAACTTGCACATTCTTTAAGGTTCAAGGAGTAGAGGGCTCAAAAAATGTCGAAAGAAGGAGGACCGTCCATCTTCAGGAAGTACATGTGAGGATAGATCATCAGTTTGCTGACTGGAGAGTCAAAAGAACGATGTTCCCTAACCTCTCGAAATCGTGATATGCGAAATCAAGATTTAATCTCAGCCATCAGAACAAGATAGAATCTGGACCATTGATCCAAGTCCCTTTCGGGGTTTCGAGGATCGAGTGTTGAATATGTCAAAGAATATTACCCGATATCGCGATATGCGAAATCATGACATAATTACATCCGTCAGATCAAGATGTGATCTGGACCGTTGATACGAATTCTTTACGGAGTTTCATGGATTGGGATTTGGAAGTGACAAGAACATTCACCACAGATCTGAACCATTAGATCAAGTGTTGATCAGGACCGTTGATCCCATGCCATTTCGGGGTTTCAGATATCATGACTTAGAGATGCAAGAACACAATGCACCAAGAGTGCTGAAATCGTGATATGCAAAATCGTGATTCAATCGCAGTCGTTGAATCAAGATCATATCTGGATCATTGATCGAACTCCATATTGGAGTTTCGTGAATCGTGACATGGAGAGGCAAACAAAACAATGCAACAATAATGCCAAAATCACGATATGCGAAATCGTGATTCAATCGCAGCCGTTGAATCAAGATCAGTTATGGACCATCAAATCATAGGACATGTGGCAAGCAATCGAAATTTCGCTTACTTGGGGTCAATGGAGCATAGTGTCGAAATTCACGAAATGAGAAAGCACAAAAGTGCTTTATGCATAATCATGTGGTCATAGCCATTGGTCACATCGATGGAAGATGGAGGTAGAAGCTATAGGTGCTAAGCTTGGCCACATAAATGCCGAAATGAATGCAAGATCTCATGAAGCCAATCCAACGGTGCAGGTGAATGTGAACAAAGATCGGAGGGCTATTGTAGCACGATACAATGTAACTTCTAGAAACCACTGATGGTTTCTACTAGAGGACTCGAAGACACTTCAGGTTGACTGACAGAGGAGGTGAAGATTCTCTAAGAGGGATGAAGATGTTCATGGAGGCGATTGATAGCTGATGAACATTGAGGCCTGTAACTAAAACAGAGAAGGTGAGATCGAATGTCACAGAGAAGATGAACGGTATCAAACTGCCAGAGAGGTTGAGGAATCTCGGTATAACATACAGTGATGCTAGACACGCAGGGAAAACCACCAGAGAAGTTGAAGAGTCACGATGATGATCAGACAGAGCACTCGAGTTGTGGAGGAATTTGGCGTGGAGTGAGCATGCAGAAGCATTGTGAATATTGCATGCACAAAGAAAACAAAGACGATAAGAAGGTGCAACAAAGAAGAGATGATGTTGTTGTGATTATGGGGAAGGATTCAAGTGTGAGCAAGGAGGCAAAGGGCAGGAGTAGAAATGCACAGTAGAGGAAGGTTGCATTGAAGGGATATGGTGTAGAGAGTATAAAAGGTAGAAGAACATAAAGTGCAAGGGGCATGCAGAAGACTAATGCAGACAGAGTAGAGTGGTGAAACAAGAATAGCGACAAGGCTGGTAAGCCAATGAATAACTTTATATCACTGTATTAATTTCTTGTAACAAGAAATTTATAAACCAGGGTGGTTGGGAGGTTCTAGGGAGGACTGGTGTCCTCAAAGGTTCAAGTAGGTGCTTGAACACAGGGAGTTGGTGCTTCCTTCTAGTTGGTGCTAGAGAACACAAGGAGTTGGTGCTTCCTTCTAGTTGGTGCTAGAGAAACTAGTGAGTTGGTGCTTCCTTCTAGTTGGTGCTAGAGAATATAGGGGGTTGGTGCTTCCTTCTAGTGGGTGCTAGAGAAAACAGAGAATTGGTGCTCTCAGCAAGTTGCAGCTTGCAAAATAGAGGTTGTAGCCTCATTATGAGTTGGTTCTCATATGTATGATAATGTAAAGAATGTAACTATTACTTATCATATAAAGAAAAAGATGTTTTTACCCTGTATGTGTTTCCTCGAGAAATATCTATCTCTGTGTTTCTCATATATGTGACTGATGCTAAATGTACCATTATTTATTTCCATGCATTATTGTGATCATCATTTAGTGTTTCTGCAAAGTGTTTAAAAGAAACATAATATTTTAAGCACGGTAACAATTGATTCACCCCCCCCTCTCAGTTATCCAACAAACTCATGAGGAAGCCACTTACTTGAGCGCCAAGGGGAAAATCCACATGGGACAATCAATGGTGCACCAACGATAATTACAGAGAAAAATGGATACACCAGTTAAGGTTGTGCAGGTTTTAGTTTTCATCTAAGGAATAATTAAAGACACTCAAGTGAAAATGGATACAAAGGAAGAATCCTCGAGGTCCTCACAAGAGAAATTCTAATGTTCCTTGATATTCAAATTCTTTTTGTCCTCCACGATTTTAAAAGACATAAATCAAAAAAAAAATTCAGCATATGTAACAATAAAGATCAACAAGGAATTGCCATATACAAGGAATCCAATTCTACATGGAAATCAAAGCATTAAAACATGTCAAAGAGTGATATTAACCCATAAATAAAAATAAATCTTTATTTGTAAGGATGGTGTGACAATGTTTGAGTCATACTCTAATCCCAAAAGCACAAGACACTATGTACAATGACTTAAATATTAATAATATTCATATGCAAAAAATTGACTGAAATACAATGCAAATTTACCCTTGTGTACTGAATCTGAAGGTGATTATCCCGTATACATTGTCTTGCACGTTCACTCCATTGATATCCCGCTTGTCGACCGATGAGACCTCATCCATACCTCCTAGTCAATGCTAGGGGTACTCTTCTTCCCCTTGAGCCCCACTGATCCACAAAGGGGCCACACACACGATGCCATAGAATGTTAGCTCCTAGCTCACCTAACAAGGACAGGCTATTGATCATTACCTGAGCTAGGTATTCGAACTCACACAAGATAAAATCATTCAAGATAAAATTCGGCAGTGTAACATTACACAAGCCAGATGTGATGATAATCTTTCTCTGCCATCATTTTTATAGAGTTTTCACGTGATTAGTTTCCCACAATTTGTTATTAAACTTTACTCATCACATCATTTAGTTTAAGGTCAACTAGGTCCCAAGGAGGCATAGTTTTCTAAGTGCTAGGTTTATTTCTTACCCAAGTCAAAATAGTGACCTGCACTTCAATATGTGCTATGTGCTCCGAGGGTGCCACTGAATTTGGTAAACTTCAAACCCCTGGAGTCAATACCCTGTCAGGTGATCTTGTGGGAGACTAAGGGCCTCTAAGAAATAAGGAACCTTCCTTATTGCACACCCCTTAGAATCATCATGAGCGACTTTCACAATCTTCTCTTACGACATCATGGGTCTTCTGGAAGTAGGTAATCGTTAACCTAGAGTTGGATCCATGGGGGTAGTGATAGTAGGCTATGGCAGGGTTGTTGCCAGACCTCTACCAAAATGTCTGTGGTTGTCGTGCATGACCCCTTTACTCCAAATGTGAGTCTGCTCGACTAGCTATCATCAACCTGCATCCATCAATGAGTCATGTCAACAACAACAATCGACATCATAGTATCTAATCATATGTACATATGTCACATCAACAACATTCAAACACTAATATTCCACTCCCTGACTCGATCTAGAGTCCACATAGTTTCATCAATGCCTCGACATCCTCAAATGTCTAGAATCTTGCACACTCAAGAGAAACGATTCAATAGCACTTGTCGATGTAAATAGAACAAAAATAACATATCATTAAATTCACCATATCTCATAATCATAATCAAAACAACCAGTCATATAAAGAACCGGATCACTTGGACACAAATGTCCTCAAAGAATAAGTCTTCTCATTGTGTGCAAGACCAAGATGTTACACTCTTTCTCTCTCACTCTCCCTCTCTCTCTTTTCTCCCCTCTTGCTCCCTACCTCTCATGATCCCCCTCTCTATTCCTCTCATTCTTTCTCTCTCTCTTTCTCCCCTTCCTATCCCCTCCTCTCTCTCTCCCTCCCCTCTCTCTCTCTCTCTCTTATCCTTCACCTTCTTCCTCTCCCTCTCTTTTCTCACCCCTCCCTCCCTCTCTCTCTATCTTTCCAACCCCACCCTCTCCCTCTATCTCCTTCAACCCCTCTCCCTCTCCCNTCTCTCTCTTTGCTCCCCTCTCACTCTGTACCTCTCATGATCCCTCTCTATGTCCCTCTAGCACTCTCTATCTCTTTCTCTCTCTCGCCTTCCCCTCCCCCCCTCTCTCTCCATATCTCTCTCTCCCTCTCCCTCTCTCTCTCTTTCCTGCTCACTTCTTCCTCTCCCTCTCTCTTCTCGCCCCTCCCACCCTCTCTCTCTCTCTTTCCAATACCGCTCTCTCTCTCTATCTCCATGAACCCCTCTCCCTCTCCCTCCCTTTCATCTCTCTCTCCCATGTGTCTCCCACCCCTTCTCTCTCTTTCTCTCTCTCTCCCTCTCTCCACCCCGTATCTCCCCCACCTCCCTCTCTTTCCCACCAACCAATCTCTCTTGTAGAACCCTCTCTTTCCCTGTCTCTTACTCTCTCTCTCCCACTGTCTCTCCCTCTCCCTCACCCTCTTCCTCTCTCTCTCTCCCCCCCTCTCTC
>ML796268.1:257674-288329 GCA_009831015.1 Picea engelmannii | reverse complement strand
CATAGTACTCAGCTAGGTCCAAAGAGCAACGATATTTTATCAATAGAGTTTCTATGGGTAGAAGTTAATTGCAAAATTCATTCTTCCACAGAACAAAATTAACTTAGTTAGCTAACATAATGAGAAAAAATAGCCTAACATCTATTCTTTCATAAAATAAATAAAGTTGTGACCCTCAAACAATGTGAAACCATCGAACGTTCAAGGTGAACTTTAATGCACCTATTACCAAATAATACATATTACTAGCAAATCCTTCCCTAAAGCACCCTTGAGCAGTGATACTAAATAAACCTTGAACATTCATTCACATATTGACGCTCCAAAAATATGTCCTTCATTATCTTAGATCAGGGACAAACCTAAAAGAGAAAATTAAAGAGCCCTCTTTCGACCAACGGTTTGTATGGATCCCCTTGATAAATCACCATCCATTCGAAAACTCTCTGACTCTCTAACTTATGAGAAAGCTAATCCAACCAAACACAATGCAATCGATGAATCCATATATAATTTATGCAAATGATGAATCCATATATCCTCAACTTGTGCGGTCGGTAAAACTACATTTAGAGATCAGTTTGCTAGATAAAATGTCCATTATCACTAGCTTGGAAGGATATCGCCAACAATCAATAAATAAAGAAAATATTGAACACCACGAGGATATAGGAAACATTTTCCAAGAGGTACAATGTGCTTTTCAGGAAGGATAATGAGTTATCAACTTTATGTGATACAAACTTTGGGCTTATTCTCTACAACACCGCTAGGAAGATATTCAAATTTTCTATCTCTAGGTTCATGTAATTTTTATCTTTACTTCATTACATTTTACCATCACTCATCTGCTTGGCTTTATAAGACCTTCTGGGATGTTCAATTAAGAAAATGGAAGAGATTTTACCCCACGCATACTCGAATCCAATCCTAAGAGATTGAAAAATATTCAGGTAATGGATTTACAATTTTATTCCAGACAAGGTCTCTGATCCTTATCAAAATTTAGGAGTAATAGTTTCATTACGATTGATTGAAGATAATTTTACTCCATTCTTTATCTAATAATGGGCCATATTTGATGTTTGTTATAGCCCATAAGAGAAGTGACCTTTGGTAATATTCCAACCATTGATTTATGTGATACGAATTCACCAATGAAACATGTGGATATTGCGATACCTGTCAACAACAAGGGAAAACATGGCATTGGTTTCATGTTTTGGGTACTGGAAAAAATGAATCTGCGTATGCGAGGAACCATATTTCATGGTCATAAATGGGATATCATGGTAAGTAATTTCATATTTTGTGGTTATAATTTCATTTTCAATGTCAAATAATTCGTGCATATGGATTTTATAACTTGTTATGTTAAGTCAATTTAGATTCTAGTTGTACATTGTATTTGTAACATGGCTTGTTCCAGGTTGATTTGTTGTTCTTTTACATAGATCTTGGGGAGGCTAAGGAGAAAAAATATAAAGAGGGTCCGATTTCTTAATATTTTATTGAATATACGACACATTCCCTTGCCCTTCCAAGAGATTAATGAGGTGTTGAGATTCCAGATGCACATTGGGGTTCCGTAAACCTAGTGAAATCCTTGTTCTACCTGCATTGGTCATGTTTGATTGGCCAGGTGTCGCAGGTGATTGTTTATTCATCCCCGTATGGTATACTCTTCATGTATGTGTAGTTCTAGGTTGGAGTAGAAAATTCTCTGATGTGACTCTGTATGCATTTTCTTTCAGATTAACATTTATATGGCTTTGGTTGGTTAAGTGTTGCAAAAAATTGAAAAATGGCTTTATTAGGATTTGTAGAATATGTTCAAATAATTAATTTATTGACTATTTGAAGGTTCAATAGATGTTGAAGGATGGGACACAGATCGTGTTCCATTACTGCCAATGACATAGTGGAATGTTGCCTCGATGCCAAGCATTCTTTCTACCAGGGTGCCTTGTTGGGATAGTGCACAACCTAGTTGGACTCCTAAAGCTCAGTAGGGTTTTGTCTAGCATGGTCTTGTAATTAGAATGAATTCAATTCTCTAATTTCAAATGACTCAAATCCCCATTAGGTTATTTTTAGGATCAATCGTGTTGTCTAAATGAATCTATGAAGTTCATATTTATTTTCTGCAAAAGAATTTCATACTTTTCAAATGCTACTTTTAATGTCCTTGTGAAATTTTTTGTTCCCATGAATTAAATTATCATATACTCTATTCATGGTTTATGTGAGATAATTCTCAAAAATTCCATTTCAAATTCAATTTTTTTTTATAGATGAGGGTAAATTTGTAAAAAGTGCATACGTCGTTCCACTTATTTTTTGTTGACATGAACTAATTTAGCATATATTGTCTTCATGGTTTATGATACAGACACCCCCTTCCCTCTTGGGGATTTTGTGACCTCCCAATATTATATCTTATGATTTCCCAAACCAAATTAGTTCTTTAGGCCTTCAAGAGAACCTAGACAATTTAGACATGCACAGGTCCCCTTGGTGTCTCTTGCAAGTTTGGACTATTTACAGCTTCGCTCTTCAACGCTTGGAAACATTGGTTGTGAGTTCTAGTATCACACTAGACTCCTCATCCTTTGTGACCATGGGCTATAACCTTGGCACAATCCTTCACCACTTAGGGATCCAATGATATTTCACTCTCCTCCTCTATTTCCTTCTTAAGCAACTTTCTCTGAATTCATCGGTCTTTACCATGTGTCTCCATGGATCCGACGGTCTAGTTGTGTTTCAGGTTTTGCGACTTCATGAAACTTCGCTCACTCCACACTTTCTTCCTCTGTAACTCTACGCATGGATTCTCTAATCCACTACCACATGCCTCCTCATAGCCAATGGTTAATATTTACCTCGCGAGTTTGTAACTTCAGCAATCCCACCTTTTTACACTTTGAAATGCTCTGAATTTTGAAATGTTGAAATAACTCTTAGTCAATTCTCCATACAACTTATCCTTGATCTAACCGTCTGTAAAAACTCCAGTCCCACCTTGATGGGTATCACTTGGATAATTATGGGAAATCTAAAAGGACTCTTCCCTTCGAATATTTCTCACCACTATTCCTCTTGAGCTTGTTCTTCCCCGAACTCTTGTCTTCTTAGAATACTCCTTTCGACACTTAGTCCAATTCCAGTCTGTACACACCTTGCAACAGGTTCTCCTATGAAATCCAACCACTTATGTGGATGGTTCTCACTATTTCTTTGAGCTTCTAATTTAGAAGACTCAACCACCAACTCCTTGCAGACAACTTCCTTCAAGATATCTCTCCAAAAAGTTTTGAGTCAAACTGGACTCTATCACACACACCTTGCGAACGCTATCCACTCCTTGCACACATAAGTTCACGTTGTCCCTTATGAGCCTATGAGTTGAAACAAACTTTGTCAATGCACTCCTTGTAGAAACTATGCACTCTTTCACTTCATCGTAGTAGAGAAACAATTGAAACCTATCTAAATATACATTTTAAAAGATAGAAATCAATAAAAAAATTCAATGTATCTAACAATAATGATCAACAAGGAATTTCCAAATACAAGGACTCCCATTCTACATCGATATCGAAGCACTGAAACGTGTCAAAGAATGATATTAACCCAAAAATAAAAATAAGACTTCTAAGTGTTGTTATCGGTTTATGGTATCCTAGATGGCCAAAATACGGTTTCTTATGCACTTTGTCCAAGAATATTAACTTTAATTTTGTTGAATATTGTATGTAAAGTCTATTTTTAAATTATAATAGTCCCTTCATGTTGATATTTAGATCTGCTTTATATGCGTTTGCGATACTGTTTTGTAATTCTGCCATTATCTTAGTGTAATTTTCGCCGTTAATACCTACCATCCTTATTCTTTGTTCAAGATCACTTTCTGCCATACTGATATTTATCTCAAATAACCCATGGACTCTTCTTCTCAAAGTGTTTTCTACCTTATTTTCCTTACTATTGATATGACTGACCTTGAAGTCGAATTCCTTAGAAAGGCTAGCCATCTTGCTTGCCTTTCATTAAGATTTGGTTGGCTAAATAGATATTCCACAATGCTATTATCCATCAATAATAAAAACTTCCTTCCCATTATGTAGTGTTGCCACATTTTTAAGAATCACAAGAATCCCCTTGAGAAGGGGTTCCTTGGTTGGTATTTTCGAGAAATTTAGCCATGAAGATCTTATGCAAACGTTCTCCCCTTGCGGGATTGTTCAAGTCAGTGAAAGTATCACACACTGACTCTGGCGAAACAGTGATATCAAAACAACACCTATAAAGAGGCGGCTCCATGTTTCTAAGAGGAAAACCTAAAAAGTGCTCATGGCCAGTGGAGTGGGTGGTCTACCACCCTAGTTCAAAGAACCAAAGCCATGGCTGACTAACTCACTATGGAAAACTAGGGAGCACAAAGCACACACAAAAAATTCCTAAAGGAAAACCAAGCAAATGACTAACTAATTGGAAGAACAGCTACGCCAACCAACACTAGAGCAACTTACCGATGCAAGTGAAACTTGAATATGGAAGAACCCTCCGGGTATACTCTACAAAGTGTGACCCAACCTCTACCCTAGGCACCATGGTATACCCCCACAATCACATGTGTAAGTCCCTAAAATAAAGGAAACTAGGTTGCGAGCTCGTGAACAACTACCGGGCTGGTACAGTTGACAGTCGGGTGGACTGCAATGAGTAGGGTGTCAAGACTAAAATCTATCAAGGGTATTGAAAGAAAGTGTTCTAAAAGAGGACTGCAGACCTTGAATGAATTTGACACCCACGAAGCTCTGTGGAAAATGCAATCAACAAAATCCCAAGACAAGCCCTCTATATGCGTTCCTCCACTACGATTGATATGGATTTGGAGGGGTTATCTCCTCTACCTTTCCACACGCGACCTCGTCTTTATCCCCTGTGTTAGAGGGGTGTCCCGGATAGTTTCCATGTTACCGGACTTTTTCACTCCCTAGCACAGACTCCTATGTTTTTTTATAGCCTTGAAGATTTTCCTCTCCAACCTAAATCAAGGCTCTAGCCTAGACTATTTGATGGACCCTACAAATATAAATTTGGCTTAATTTTAGATTAGTGTTCTTTTTAAGGCTTGATTTACTCAAAAGGCTTGGTAGTGAAATTGATGTTGTTAAGACTCTTGCGAAAAAATAAACTTATAAGAACACTAGCAAAGAAGTATTATATTTCTTATTTTTCTTTTGAAATTATTTTAAGATGAGAAGAAAACACAACATTATGCTAATTTCTTTTTCTTTTTCAAATAAAAATGCAAAGCAAATGCACAGAAAGAAAAAGACCTAAAAAAAAAACTAAGTTTTTTTTTTTTTAATATTTTCTTTCAATCAAAGAAGAAATAACAAAAGATTCTAAAAGATACTGATGAATACACGATTCATGCCCCCCCCCAAAAAAGACCTAAAAAAAAACTAGTGTTTGTTTTTAAAATGCAAGTCATTTTTCTTAAAATTTCAAGCTAAAAATAAGTTAAAANAAAATAGACGTCAAACCAATGCTACACATTGTTTTAATAGAGCCCAGAAATGAATCAAGAAAACCCCTGAGAAGTCCTAGTTCTGTCAGGGAAGAGGATGACTGCCTTTTTTTTAAGAAAATTTTCCTCAATTCAGGCATGCTACTATCACTTCAACAGGCAGCATATGTATGCGGGATGTCTAAGGTAGGGTGCATATGCATGAGTGCATTCCCACTATAGACTATGTGCACCTCTAAAACTCCTCAAAAAATGAAAAACAAGTAATCAAGCACTGGAAAGACTACTGGTATTGAGAACCAGAATCCCTTGAAGACCCAGAAACTTACTTTGACGCAAAGAGGAAAGAAAAATATAGTGAAAAAAAGCTAATCCTGAGGTTTTTACCTGAATATGGACTATTCAATCAGAGACCTAGAAGGACCCAGAATATCCCTGAGAAGGATCACTTTTGCAGGGGAGAGGATGACTGCCTCTTCCTGAGAAGGATTTCTTGGGTTCTCAGACACGCAGCTAGCACTTGATCAGTAGTGTACATACGCGGGATGACTGAAGGTAGGGCATGTTTATACATGCTCTGTCACACTAGAGGGAATATATGCCTCTTAGGACTCTCAAAAATAGAAAATAAATAGTCTGGTAAGTAGAGAAGGGAAGACTGGTATTGAGAACCAGAACCCTTGAAGACTCGGACTTCTTGCAGAAACTCAAAAAAGGAAGTAAAACCAATTTCAAAATATCCAATAAAAAAATCCCCAAAGAACCCTAGAGACTCCCTAGTACAGTCGCGAATTCTGATGTGAGTGGAAAATCCTTCTTACAGACTTAGCATTTAAGGGCTCTAATCATGCATGCAGAAAATGACCATTTAAAGGCCTCTACTTTTTCCTATTCTCCCAACACAAAATCCCACATTCCTGCAAAACAAAGGTGCAAACAAGATTGGGTATCTCTACCTTAAATCCTTCATTTGATGTCGATCCCGAAGATGACCTACATTCAAGCCTCCTCCCAAAGATGAACTACATTCACACATGGACAAACAGAGAGATGAAAACATGCATTTCATATACTAATTTCTAGGTTAGATGTGACAATATCATAAAATAAATACACAATTTGAACACATGATATGGTGGGGAGAAAAAAGTATTATTTTTTGTATTAATCTTCACAAGATTAAACTTACAATATGTGTTCAGCACTGCTCCTCAAACCTAGTCCCAGGCTCCTCTTCACAATGCAACAACTACTCAACCTCACAATACAATTGCGGGAAATTGGGCCAGAGGGGGGATAAATTTGAGCATAATTTCTATGCTCTTCTTCTCCTCCTTTTTTCAAATGGGACCCCTACCCCTACTTTTATAGGTATTTATCTGGTTGAATGACTGGCCATAGGCAGTCAAATGGTTTTAGCAATTTCCCAAAACTATGTTTCCCATCTGCAACTTTACATTTTTTATGCTTTTGTCAGTATACGAAGGTTGTAGAAGGCCTGCATGCAGATTGATGTGTGAATACACAGGATATAGAAGCCCAAGGTGCATGTGGCTCAAAAAAGAGGGCTTTTTATAAGAGCTTGCCTTAAGAAATTGGCAAATAGTAGTGTCATGTAGCTCAAAATTTACATGTAATTTTTTTTTAATTATTCTTCTTATTCAGTACTTTGAGTTGATACTGTGTCTTTAAAGTTTCAGTCATTCGTCGACCATGATGTATAATAGTCCTTTTCCTTTATGTCTCTAACCAATTTTATCATATTGTCACCTCTTCCTATTCCATTACTGAGTTATATATGCGATCATAGGTACATAACTAGGGATACCTTGTTTTTTATTTGCAACTTGGTAATACCCTCCGTTTCATTTCCAAAACCAACTTTATGTTATGGGGTATAACTACTTAGAACCAACTACTCTATAAATGCAAAATTCATACATGTGAAGCCTTATGACAAATGAACTTGTATAAATATTATTACAGGTTCTATGAGAAGAAGTTAACACCATTCAACATACTTTTAAACAGACCCTTTTGGGGTAAAATTTGAACACTAAACTATACAAAATCATAAGCATGCAGAGGCTAAAATTTGGGTAGGATAAGGTTAAAGTAAATGTAGTTTGGATTCAACATATAACTGGTGTAACAAGGTGATAAAATAATTAACCCTACATGGGCCATCTGGGTTTGTCGCCATTAATACTATGAGCAGACAATACAGGTTGGAACCCTCTTGCCTTAAAGGCCTGTCTGCAACATTTATGGTGCTTTGAGATAAGTCTAATTGTTACAGAGATCGACAGATGTGCCCAATGAAATGTCATCACTTACCATTTGTTCACGTGGCCAGGTACGAATCCCATTCATCCTGCATTACTTCATACAAAGGGTATCCCATAGCTTTCACTTCATTCTGGTCTTGGCTTGGTGAAGGAAAAATGGAACACTCCAGACTAAACTTTGTTTTAGTTTTCTGTCTTAGCAACATGGTCATGCTACTATGAAATTGGACATTGTTCCATGTGGAAGAGCTCTTGGCAGCAGACTCCTCGATGGACAACCCTGTATGTAGTAAGTTGACTTGACTATTCCTGTCATTTTCCATTCGGGTCTTTCTGTCTCATCGAGTAGTTTTCTGTAACTCCAGTTCACAGACAGGTCCTTGGTAGCATTCTTGTTTTAGATCAATGTTAATATAACATAATGTAAATCGGGGGTGCTCTAGCAAGGTTAGGGTTCTCGTAGTTTATCCTCTCTTTGTATTGGCTTTCCTGTCGAGACCAAGCCATCTTTCTGTTGTTGAATGTCTTATCCAAATGTCTATTGAAAACGTGCATCCGAGATATTCTATTTATTTATTTTCTTAACTAAACTTTCATATTGGGTATGGCTTCCTTCGTCGGTTAATTCCTAGTTTATAGAGAATATAATCGGACTTTCCTGTGTGTAATATACCTCTTGGTATAGTGTGGATCTTGAAAAGAAGTTTTGTGTTCAAACCTTAAATTCACTGGTATTACTATACCGATTATAGGTGTCATCCTAAAGTCCAGAGGTGGTTTAATCCTTTTTGTTTATATTTATACTGTTACAATGGATTCATGTTTACTATTGCTTTATGCTCATTATACATATGATATCCCTATTTATGATTTCTTTGGGTTAAAAGCTGGTATTTTTCACTACTGATGGGCCCCTTTGTTATGTGAGGGTACCCATCAGCGAGGCAGGAGGTCCTCTTCCCTCCTCAGTCTGGGAGCACATGGTTTGGCTCAAATGGAGAAGGATATAAAATCCTCTATTACAGTTAAGTTCCTTTCTCATTTCATTCTATGTTTTTTTGAAATGGTTAGGTTATTGTTCGTCGGATACATTTTTAATGTTTCACCTTATTTCATGCAAGGAGTGATCATGACGTGGCAGGGGAATGCCCTCTTCAATATTCCAAGAGGTACTCGGGTTCCAAATACAAAGGCCCTATATCTAAGTTATTATGAGTTACAAGCACCGATGATCAAGGCTACGTCTCGTTCTTAATACTGTGAAGATATTTTGTTTTCCAGTTCTGCCTTAGTTGTTTTTAAGGGTACACCCTAATTTGTATTAATGACTGGTACATAGAAAGTACACCAATCTTGCGCCCGGTTTGATTCGTGATATCTAGGAAGCCCTTTCCTTAAATGATTATGAACAATGTATTGGGTTTTTATTTGTTGTGGATATTATTGAATTAACAGGATTCAGAACTGATGTTTCTGTCTTTAACATTCTCTTCTATATTTTTTGAAAGTTCAGTTTGTCAAAACAGAGTTGAATTATTTTCTTCAATTGTTCTAGTTAATTTCCCAGAATTAATTACACAATCGCCTCAATATGATCTAACCATGTACGGTAATGAACCTACAGCTAGCACAAAAGTGTTGTGTTTAAGGGAGGTTCGTTCCCACTGGTACTGTGCGCTTATATTCAAAACTTCCAAGTTTTTGTTGAAGTTCGAGAACTTATTTTGGTTGTACAAAAAAAATAGTAATGGTAGGAGTTTAGCCTTAGCCTCGCATTCCCCATTTGTGATTGTTTTCTCTCATTCATTTTACTTTACTCGTTTATATCATATACCCTATCTTGTCATGAATTACATATTGCATTGTAGCTACGCTATGCAATTAATATTTTAACTTATGTTCCTATTTCACTCATTAATCAAGCATTTGGTCGATCTCCCCACCAAAATTAAGTTATTTTGTTCCTGCGTCAATACTACTAAACCATAACATAGTACCTATGCTACAACTCTTCTTTATTGGGGACTGTGGATTTTTGCTGGATTATTTTCCTATGAGTTTGTTTATATATATATATATATATTACCTGACTCTTTTATAGTCGGTCTACTTTCGCATCACTGTATCGTTTATAAAGATTACCCATTATATAATGTGTCTTTGTTCATATTATACCTATACAGGTCTACATGCATGTTGAATATAATCTCAGTGTTGCAGGGTATATTTACTTATAGTTTGAACTTGTATACTTATTAGTGGAGGTTCACTATATACTATAGTCATCTATAGGAAATATAATTTCTCCATAGGAAATGGTACGCTTGGCTACAAATACATCATGCAAGCAAATCGATTTTATTTTATTCAACAAATTTAATTAGGAGGGTAGTTGTAGACTGTAGTCATCGAACAACCTTTGTCTATGTTTTTGGATGCATGCTAACTTTAAGGATTTCACTATATCCATAACCAATCCACCCCACAGAGACAGAGATATTGAAATTCGGTACAGGAGATAACACACAACAATTATATGATCATTTAAAAAAGATACTAGGAACCACTTCACTACAGATTTAACATGTTCATTACCATAGATATAAAAGCATTCGAACAAGTAGGGTTAGAGTAGCATATCTTAACTAAACTCACGAAAAAACAAAGGGAACAACCACGTTCCTCCCAACCATATAACTGAGAAGCCAATGTCACTTGCACGGTTCACCCCCTAGCCTGACCATGAGTCCATGAGGGAAAACTTGGAAACCCCTCCTTTGCAATGTCCTTCGAAACAATAGTCACCACCTTGCCTTACACCCATTCAGTGTTCATAACAGCAAGGGAAAAAAAACAATATTTTTCCTTTCCAGCATACTTGGCAGCGTCCTACCTCCTCACATATGCTTATTTATTAATTTGCCTAGGTCTTTTTCCCTCCTTTGGGAATTTTCGCATCTTTCTAAATCCCTAATTTTTAGAGGCTACCAATGGCCAATTCACTGATTTTCCACTTGTAAAAATCAGCCTAGAGGTAGTTCCAACATGTTCCCCTCTCATGGAGTCATGGTCAGCTAAATTTAACATGGATGTCCTCTTTGCCCCCTGCAATCAATATAAAATATTATGTTTTTCATACAAGTGTCATAGTCCAATATCTAGTTTGGACAAATCAGATCTCTGCCCAAGAGTCAAAATCATTTATTACAATTATAAAATTTGAAATTCAGAGTTGCTATAAATGGCAAAAATTTTCCAGTTTCAAATTTACTAAAAACGAAAATAAATTTCCAGCAATTTAAATTCTAAAAACATTTTTATTTTCTTTATTTTTTATTTTTTTGGGGGGGATGTCACATCCATTCCCCCTTAAATAAAACATTATCCTCAGTTTTTGTTCCTTTCCTAGAACATGATTGGATGATATTTCCGCAAATCTCCTTCCAACTCCCAAGTGGCCTCCTCAGGACTAAAGTGCTTCCATTGCACCTTTACCTAAGCGACTACTCTGTTCGGAAGTGATATTTCTCTTCGGTCCAAAATGCCTAGGGGTTCCACCTGTAACTCGCCTTTGGGTTCCACCTGCACCAAGTTCCAATCAATCATATGAGTAGGGTCATGAATATACTTTTTTAGCAATGAAACATGAAATACATTATGAATTCTTAGATTAGCTGGAAGTGCAAGTTGGTATGCTACGGGTCCAATTCGAGCTAGTATCTCGAAGGGCCCACAAAACCTGTGATCCAACTTGGAACAGTTCCCTAAATTCAACGAGCTTTTTTGGGATTTGATTTTCAAATAAACATGGTCTTGTGCTTGAAATTCCAAGTGCCTTCTTTTCTGATTTGCATAACTCTTTTGTCTGTCCTGTGCTTCTTTCAAGTTTTGTTGTACCCTTCTTACCATGTTCTCCATTTCTTGGATCATATCTGGTTCGACCATGAGTCTATCAGTCAGGTTATCCCAGCTAATTGTATTTGTACACATTTTGTAGCACAATATTTCGAAAGGGCTTAACTTAGCCGAAGTTTGGTACCCATTGTTATATGCAAATTCTACCAAATGCAGATAGTCTTCCCACTTGTTTGATTTTGTTCTTACATACATGCGGAGCATATCCTTTACAATCTGGTTTGTCATTTCGGTCTGTCCATCTGTTTGTGGATGATAACTTGTACTGAAATTCAAGTTGGTATTGAGCCCTGCAAACAATTCCTTCCAAAAGGCGGATGTGAATTTTACGTCTCTATCTGAAATCACCATTTTAGGAATACCATGCAGTCTAAATATTTCTTTCATGAATATTTAAACAAATTTTATAGCTTTAAAAGTAGAGTTTACAGGAATAAAGTGTGCAGACTTACTGAGTTTATCGATTACAACCACGATAGAGTCATTCTATTTCTGAGTTTTAGGCAAACCTGTTATAAATTCGAGTGAAATAGTCTCCCATTTCCATTCTGGTACTGGCAATGGCTATAATAGGCTAGTTGGGTGTTGGTGCTCAGCCTTAACCTGCTGACAATCTTCGCACCTAGCTAAATATTCTGTTGTTTCTCCCTTCATACTAGGCCAATAAAATAGTTTCCTAAGTGTTGTTATCGTTTTCTGGTAACCTGGGTGGTGAAAATACGGTTTCTTATGCACTTTGTCCAAGATTGTTAATTTTAACCCTGGTAAATCTAGTATGTAAAGTCTATTTTTAAATCATAGTAGTCCCTTCTTGTCGATACTTAGATCTGCTTTATCTGAGTTCGCGGTATTGTTCGATAACTCTACCATTATTTTAGTATAGTTTTTGTCATCAATACTTGTCGTCTTTATTCTTTCTTCTAGATCACTTTTTGCCCTACTAGTATTCATCTCAAATAACCCATGGATTCTTCTACTTAAACCGTCTGCTACTTTATTTTCCTTTCCCTTGATATGTCTGATCTTGAAGTTGAATTCGCTCCAGAAAGCTAACCACCTTGCCTTCCTTGCATTATGATCTGGCTGGTTAAACAAATATTTCACCCCGCTATTGTTTGTTAATAATAGGAATATTCTACCCATTATGTTGTGTCACCACATCTTTAAGGCGTGTATTACTGCTACCAATTCTAAGTCATGAGTGACATAATTTTGCTCGTGTTATTTTAATTTCTAGGACTCATAACAAATAATGTGTCCTTCCTGAGTTAGGACACTGCCTATTCCTTCTTTACTTGCATCAACACATATGGTGAAGTCTTTATCTGGGTCTACTACTTTCAATATGGGTGCCATTGTCAATAATTCCTTGAGTTTGTTGAAGTTGTCTTGACACTTCTCTGACCAGTTAAACCTTATTCCTTTCTTTTATAACGATGTGATAGGGTAGGCTATCTTGGAAAACCCTTCTATAAACCAGAGGTAAGATCCGGTGATTCCCATGAATGACTGTATATCCACTACATCTTTAGGTACCAGCCATTCCATAATGGTTTTTGTGTTTTCTGTGTCTACGACAATTTCCTCTGCTGAAATTACATGTCCAAGATATTGTATTTTTTTCTGATAGAAGTCACACTTGTCGAAATTGGCATACAGTTTGTGCTTCCTTAGCATTTGTAGAACTATTCTTAAGTGTTCTTCATGTTCCTCCTCTGTCTTTGAATAGACCTGGATATTGTCGATGAATACTACCATGAACTTGTCCAAGTACTCACTAAAAATACTGTTCATTAGGCACATAAACGTGGCTGGGGAATTAGTGAGGACAAAAGGTATGACTACAAAATCGTAGTGTTCATATCTTGTCTAAAATGTTGTTTTGTTTATGTCCTCATTTTTTATCTGAACTTGATGATAACCAGATCGTAAATCCAATTTTGAAAATATCTTTCCCCCCAACACTTGATTGAATAGAACATTTATCCTTGGTAAGGGGTATTTATTCTTAATAGTCATTTTGTTCAGTTCTCTATAATTGATACATAATCTTAGATTACTGTCCTTCTTTTTCATAAAGAGGACTGGTGCTCCCCAAGATGAGACAGTCGGTCTGATATACTCTTTGTCCAACAATTCCTATAATTGTATTTTTAATTTTGTTAGTTTTGGTAGACTCATCCAGTAAGGTGCCTTTGAGATAGGAGCAGAACTAGGTAACAGGTCTATGGAGAAGTCTATTTCCCCTCTAGGGGGTAATTTTGGTATCTCATCCACAAACATGTCTCTGAAATCACGTAGGACAGAAAAGTCTTGAAACTTTGGCTTATCCCCCTTTTCTGCTAGATTCGTTACTTGGGTGGCATACACTTGACATCCCTTTCTCATACATTTCTTTAGTTGCATCGCTGAAATTTTTCTAACTGATACCTATTTTGGTATACCTTGTGTTGTCCTGGTAGTGTCAGAATCATGCTTATAGCTAAGCATGTTTGTATAACAATTTAATATTGCTTGGTGTCGTTCCAGCCAATCCATCCCAATAATCATATCATAAGATCCTAGTGGTAGGATGTTCAGATCAGTCCTTATAGCTTGACCATCTAAGATGAACTCCAAATCCAAAATGTAGTCAATTACTTTCCTTTTAAAACCCATCGCTAGTTGCAGAAGCCATGATTTTGCGTGCTTCAGTCTCTTAAGTTTATTTGACTCTACTACATTCGAAGTAATATAGCTTAATGTTGCTCCAGGGTCAATTAAAAAAGAAATTCAAGTGTCATGGATTTTACCTTCGATTTCTACCACCAAGGACTGGTGGTCAGCTTAGCGGCCATCAATGGTTACATTTATTCGATGTAGGCTCCTTCCCGCGTCTCTTACTGTCGAGGATTCTTGTAGGTTTTGAACCACAGTTCTGTTTTTTGAACTCAAACATGGGTAGTTCCTCCTGAGATGAGGTTCTCCACATTCTCAACACTTTAATGGTTCATGGGAGTTGTCCCCAAACCTCTTTGTTGCCCCCCGCCACTTGATCAAACAAATAATTTATCCTTGGTAAGGGGTATTTATTCTTAATAGTCATTTTGTTCATTTGTCTATAATCGATACATAATATTAGAGTACCATCCTTCTTTTTCACAAAGAGGAATGGTGCTCCTCAAGGTGAGGCACTCGGTTTGATATACTCTTTGTCCAACAATTCCGGTAATTGTATTTTTAATTCTGTCAGTTCTAGTAGACTCATCTAGTAAGGCATCTTTGAGATAGGAGAAGAACCGGGTAACAAGTCTATGGAGAAGTCTATTTCCCTTCTAGGGGGTAATTCTGGTATCTCATCCACAAACATGTCTCTGAAATCACATAGGACAGAAAAGTCTTCCAACTTTGGCTTATCCCCCTTTTCTACTAGATTTGTTACTTGGGTGGGATACACTTGACATCCCTTTCTCATACATTTCTTTAGTTGCATTGCTGACTGATACCGGTTTCGGTATACCTTGGGTTGTCTTGGTAGTGTCAGAATCATCCTTATAGCTAAGTATCTTTGTATAACAATTTAATATTTCTTGGTGTCGTTCCAGCCAATCCATCCCTATAATCATATTGTAAGATCCTAGTGGTAGGATGTTTAGATCAATCCTTATAGTTTGACCATCTAAGCTGAACTCCAAATCCGAAATGTAGTCAATTACTTTCCTTTTAGTACCTGTCTCTAGTTGCACAAGCCATGATTTTGCGTGCTTCAGTCTCTTAATTTTATTTGACTCTACTACCTTCGAAGTAATATAGCTTAATGTTTCTCCGGGGTCGATTAAAATAGAAATTCGAGTGTCATGGATTTTACCTTCGATTTCTACTACTGAGGACTGGTGGATAGCATGTCAGTTGTTGATGGCTACATTTATTCAATGTAGGATCTTGCCCATGTGTCCTATTGTCGATGTAATGAACCTTAGCAAAAATCACCATAATTTTTTTTTTATTCCCATGGCATAAATCAATTTCATTTTAAGCTTATAATGAAAAAAACCAGGAATGATTCAATTCTGACCGTAAGGGTATTATTACACCCATCCAATCTGCTTCGAACATAAGCTTCTGTGGGTAAAAAGAAAAAGTCCCTCCATGATTTTGTTCCTTCCCTTATTCCCTGCACCCTTCTAGCATACTCAATGTAAGAGGGCAATACAATCTTAGCTCGAAGGAGCCTCTGTTGTTCAGAGAGAGAAAAGGATATCACCTTGAAGTGTTCAGAGTGAGGCTGAGAGCAACATCGTCTTGCAGGGGTCAATATCCAATGGAAAATGCCAAATCTTCCTCGCCAGATATCTTTAGGAGAACGAGCGGTGATAAAATTGTTGGGAAAAGGACCAAAATCTAGTGGATCGTTAGATCCCATAGATTTGTGTGGAAATTAAGTATGATCTATCAAAACTCAAGAGGATAACAATCAGATGTCTTTAGAGGAACGAACGGTAGAAAATTGATCGGGAAAGTACCGAAATCCAGTGAATCGTCGAATCATAAAGTTCTACGTTGATGTTAAGGATGATCCTTCCCAAGCTTAGGAGGGTAGTAGCTATTGGATGAGGAACCTCCGAAATGAGAAAGGAACAGATGGGACCCACATTTCAATTCTTCCAGGGTTTTTGACTTTATGAGTTTCAATACTCGAACATCAACTCACATCAACTTGCGAAAAGAGAAAAGGGAAGAGTGGGACCCACCTTTTCAGGTTTCGGGGTTCTGAGTTTCGTGAATTCAAAGCCTAACCTCTACACCCAAGAATTCTTGAAATCATGAAAAGTGAAAAGGAGGAAAGGTGGGACCCCCTTCGAGATTTCAGGATTCAAAATCCTCTGACTTCAAATGCCAAGCCTTTACACACCAAAACTTCTGAAATCGCGAAAAGTGAAAAAGAGGAAAGGTGGGACCCGTTATTTTGGGATTTCAAAAATTGGAATTTTGGGTTTTCAAATGTCAAAAAATAGTGAAAACATATCCCAAATATCCGAAAAGGTAAGGTGGGACCCAAAATTTCAGGATTTCAAATGTCAACAACCGCACAAGACATTTCCTGAGGTTCCGAAAAGGTAAAGTGGGAGCTTCGGGGTTTCAGGATTCAAAACTTCGTGAGTTTAGAATCCATACATCAATATACATGAACCTATGAAAGGCAAAAGGGAAGTTGGACTAAGTGTTCCTGTCAAAAAGTTAAGGAAATAAAAACAAACACAAAGGGAGAGAGAGCTCCTACTTTAACTCCTCAAACTAGTTTCATCTCTCCTTGGTCTTTAACCTTTGCGGGTATTCTCAAACTTCATTTTTTGGGAGAAAACTTAATTTTGTTTCTGGGAGACTTAGGGGGTAGAAGGATATGATATACCTTTACTTCATAGAATTCTGAACGCCTAAGAACTTAGGAAATTTACACACACAGAGGGACACAAAGAATAAAATTCTCTGTATAGGGTAAATTCTATAATATCCACTCAGAGCCTCTTTTAAATCAATGCATTAAACATCAACAGTACTAGATCTGTGCATCTATGAAAATACATAGTTAAGAATATCATTCCATCAGAGTTTGGTAATTATAATTTGATGTTCTGAGGGATATGAATTTGGTTTTCTGGGGGTTTAACTACCAAGAGGACCTGCCCTATTGACGTTAAGATCCTCCTTTCATTACTTACTTATAGGAATATAAATTATAGGTGCGTCCATCTAGCATTTTACTCACAAGAGGAACAATTTTCCAAAGTTTGGATGTTTATTCCGAACTTCATGACGACAGATAGAGTAAACTACAAATGGACTTCATCTTCCATTACCAGTAACTCCACTTCAGCAGATAGATATGAACATTCCAGCGGACGAATTACAACTATATATATACGGATTTCCTTCACATAAATTTCCCATAACAAACATAAAAAAATAAGAGGAGTCGTTGCAGTTCAATTTTTTTAATCAAATACAATGCATCAGATATCAAATCATTCAACAGAGAATGGAAACTATTTTAATTCAGATTTACAGGATACATGACATCGGATGAAAATATAGCCATTCATAATAAAAAGGGATAGATCAACATATCTGAATCCAATCCGCGGGAAGACAAAGGGAATGTCCATGTTCCTCCCAACCGTAGAACAGGGAAGTCAAGTGTACTTGCCTGATTCACCTCCTAGCGTGACCATGAATCCATGAGGGAAAACTTGGGAACTCCTCCTCAGCAGTGTCCTTCAATTCCAATAGTTCTCCTTTTGCCTCAAACTTACTCAATAGTGTTCATAACAACAAGACAATTCTTTTTTAGTAAGCTACTCTTTCCTCACACTCAATTCGTAGTGTTCATAACAACAAGAGATCTCAGGAATACTTTCCATGCATACTTGGCAGCGTCCTGCCTTCTTGCATATGTTATTTATCCATTTTTTCCCAGGTCTTTTCCCTCCTTTGGGAATTTTCACAGCTTTTCTTAATCCTTGATTTTTAGGGGCTTCCAGTGGCCAAATATCTGATTTTCCACTTGTAATCATCATCCTAGGGGAAGTTCCAACTTGTTCCCCACTCATGGAGTCATGGTCAGTTGATTTTAACATGGATGTTCCATTTGTCCTCCTGTAGCTAATATAATTATTTTGTTGTGATACAAGTATCATAGTCAAATAGTTAGTAGGGTCCAAACATATCTTTGATGGACAGTCACAATAATTAAATACAATTATTAAATTCAAAATTTGGAATTTCCATAAATGGCAATAATTTTCTAGATTTGAATTTGCCAAAAACGGAAATAAATTTCTAGCACATAAAAATATTTATTTTGGGGGGATGTCACATCCTTTCCACCTACAGTAAAACATTGTCCTTAGTGTTTGTTCCTTTCCTAGAATAGCATTGGATGATATTTCTACAAATCTCCCTCCAATTCCAAAGTGGCCTCCTCAGGACTAAAGTGCTTCCATTGCACCTTTACCTGAGCGATGGCTCTATTCTGAAGTGTTACTTCTTTCTGATCCAGAATGTGCAGGGGTTCCACCTGGAACTCACCCTTGGGTTCTACCTGCACCAAGTTCCAATCAATCATATGAGTAGGGTCATGAATATACTTTTTTAACAAAGAAACATGTAATACATTATGAATTCTTAGATTAGCTAGAAGTCCGAGATGATATGCTACGGGTCCAATTTGAGTTAGTACCTCAAAGGGCCCACAAAACCTAGGTGCCATCTTGGCACAGTTCCCCAACTTCAACGATCTTTTTTAGGATTTCACCTTCAAATAACCATGGTCTCCCACTTGAAATTCCAAGTGTTTTCTTTTCTGATACACATAGCTCTTATGTCTATCCTATGCTTCTTTCAAGTTCTGTTGTACTTTCTTTACCATGTTCTCCATTTCATGAAGCATCTCTGGTCCAACCATGAGTCTGTCAGCTATATTCTCTCAGCTAATTGGAGTTGTACACTTTATGTCGTGCAATATTTCGAAGGGGCTCAACTTAGCCGAAGTTTGGTATCCATTGTTATATGAAAATTCCACCAAGTGTAGGTAGTCTTCCCACTTGTTCGGTTTTGTTCTTACATACATGCAGAGCATATCATCTATGATTTGGTTTGTCCTTTCAATCTGTCCATATATTTGTGGATGATAACTCGTGCTGAAATTCAAATTAGTATTTATCCCTGCAAACAATTCCTTCCAAAAAGTGGATGTGAATTTTACGTCTCTATCTGAAATCACCATTTTAGGAATACCATGCAGTCTAAAAATTTATTTCATGAATATTTCAACAATGTTAATAGCTTTAAAAGTAGACTTTACAGGAATAAAGTGTGTAGACTTACTGAGTTTATCGATTACAACCATGATAGAATCATTATATTTATGAGTTTTAGGGAAACCTGTGATAAAGTCCAGTGAGATGGTTTCCCATTTCCATTTTGGTACTAGTAATGGTTGTAATAGGCTGGCTGGATGTTGGTGTTCATATTTAGCCTGATGGAAATCTTGGCACCTAGCCAAGTACTCTATTGTTTCTCCTTTCATATTAGGCCAGTAAAATAGTTTTCTGACTGTTGTTATTGTTTTCTGGTAACCTGGATGTCCAGAGTATGGTTTCTTATGGTTTCTTAGTGTTTGTAGAACAAATTGTAGGTGTTCATCATGTTCCTCCTCCGTTTTAGAATAGACCAAAATATCGTCGATAAATACTACCATGAACTTGTCTAAGTACTTGCTAAAAATGTTGTTCATCAAGCACATAAACGTGGCTGGTGAATTAGTGAGTCCGAAAGGTATGACTACAAACTCATAGTGTCTGTATCTTGTTCAAAAAGTTGTTTTGTTTATGTCCTGGTCCTTTATCCCAACTTGATGATATCCAAATCGTAAATCCAATTTTGAGAAGGTCTTGGCCCCACCAACTTGATCAAACAGATCATTTATCCGTGGTAAGGGGTATTTTTTCTTAATGGTCACTTTGTTCAGTTGTCTATAATCGATACATAGTATTAGAGTACCGTCTTTCTTTTTCACAAAGAGGATTGGTGCTCCCCATGGCATGACACTTGGTCTGACATACTCTTTATCCAACAATTCTTGTAATTGTATTTTTAATTCTGTCAGTTCTGGTAGACTCATTTGGTAGGGTGCTTTTGAGATAGGGGCTGATCCGAGTAGTAAGTCTATGGAGAAATCTATTTCTCTCCTAGGAGGAAATTCTGGTATCTCATCAACAAACATGTCTCTGAATTCACGTAGGAAAACAAAGTATTCTAACTTGGGCTTATCTTCTTTTTCTAATAGATTCGTTACTTGGATGGCGTAAAATTGACATCCCTTTCTAATACATTTCTTGAATTGCATCGCTGAAACTTGTCTAACTGACACAGGTTTTGGTATGCCTTGGGCTGTTCTTACAGTGCCAAAATTATCTTTATAGCTAAGTATCTTTGTAAAACAATCTAGTACTGCTTTGTGTTGTTCCAATCAGTACATCCCAATAATCATATCATAAGACCCTAGTGGTAGGATATTTAGATTGGTCCTTATCTTTTGACCATCTAAACTGAACTCAAGATTAGAAATAAAGTTAACTACTTTTCTTTTAGTCCCTATTTCTAGTTGTACAAGCCAAGGTTTTTCATGCTTTTGTTTCTTAAGTTTATTTGACTATACTACATCGGGAGTAATATAACTTAACGTATCTCCAGGGTCAATTAAAATAGAAATTCGAGTGTCAAGGATTTTACCTTCAATATCTACCACTAAGGACTGGTGGTCATATTGTCAACCATCTATGGCTGCATTTATCTAATGCAGACTTCTGCCCATGTCACCCACTATTGAGGCTTCCTACAAATTGTGAACATCATTTCTGTTTGCTGCAATTAAACATGGACAGATCCTCCTTAGATGAGGTTCCCCACACTCCCAACAATTTAATGGCTCATGGGAGTTGTCCCCAAACTTCTTCATTCCAAAGTTTACCGGTTTATCGCTACCTTGCGTATTCAGATTATTGGAGTGAAAATCCTTCCTTGGGAAACCCTTTGTTTCATTCTGATAAGGAGTTGGCTGGTATTTCTTCTTCCGCTAGTTTATTCCATCTTGCTTCTTATCCTTCTAGGTCTTGGGAAACTCTACCCACTATTTATACTGGTCATAGCACATTCATTCCTTCCTAAATGACTCACTCAAGGATTTGGGGTTGTCAAACTCAATTCTGTCCCTATAGGACTGTGGTAAATAACTTAAGAATCACTGGACTTTTACCTTATCCACCCGGATGTATGGTATGAACCTTAGTAGTTCTAGAAATTTATTTATAAGGTCATCGATTGTCATTTGTCCGGGTCGTAATTCATATAATTATTCCATATTCCTTTCATAATATCTCTTAGAAAGGTATTGTTTCTTAAAATACTTCTTGAAGTCAGACCGTTCCAACAGTTTCTCCTTTAGGCCCTTGGCCAATTTTAGGTCCTGCCACCAAATGTTGGCCTTTCCCTTCATATTGTATATGGCCATTCTGACCTTCATGTTGGTGGAATAGTTGTAGATTTGGAAGTATTTTTTAATGTCCAACAACCATGCATCGACTTCTTCTCCTTTCCTAGACTCTCCATTGAAACTAGCCGGTATAATCTTTTTAAATTCTCCTTCAAGGTGGTCTGTTTGTTTTCTTTTCTTGTCTGGTATGGTTTTGTCTTCAGCTGAAGGTGTCCCTTCAGATGAACTGTCTCCTTTTTCTATTTTCGCACCAGAATTCTTGGAGGCCCTTTTGCTGACCTCTTCCTCATGGTTATCATCTTTTGGGATTTTCTTGGTTACTATACTACGTAGCAAGACTTCATTTATCTCTTGCTATTCCTGTTGTGCCTTCCTTAATTTTTCATTGTCGGCCTTGAAAACCTGTAGTTCAACTATAAGGTTTCTCATTTTTTCCAACACCTCCATGGGTGAGATTCCATCACTATTTTGTCTCAGATCTCTAAGAGGTCCTTGTTGCGGATTCTCATCCATCCTAATTTTTGCACCTTCTTGAGCTACCATTATTTAACACAAAACAGAAAAGCTTTATGTTTGCAATTCACAAGGTTTATTAGTTTTATCATAGATCAGAATATATATACTAAGCAAACAATGTGGCCCTGTTCAGGCCCAATGTTGTAATTTTTTCTCTAATACCATATGTAATGAACCTCAGCAAAAATCACCATAAATTTATTTTTATTCCCATGGCATAAATCAATTTCGTTTTAAGCTTATAATGAAAAAAAACAGGAATGATTCAATTATGATCATAAGGGTATTATTACACCCATCTAATCTACTTCAAACAGAAGCTTTTGTGGGTAAAAAGAAAATGTCCCTCCAAGATTTTGTTCCTTCCCTTATTCCCTGCACCCTTCCAGCATACTCAATGTAAGAGGGCGATACAATCTTAGCTCGAAGGAGCCTCTGTTGTTTGGAGAGAGAAAAGGATATCACCCTGAAGTGTTCAGAGTGAGGCTGAGAGAAACATCGTCTCACAGGGGTAGAGATCCAGTGGAAAAAGGCCAAATCTTCCTCACCAGATATCTTTAGGAGAACGAATGCTGATAAAATTGTCGGGAAAAGGACGAAATCCAGTGGATCGTTAGCTCCCATAGATCTATGCAGAAGTTAAGGATGATCTATCAAAACTTAGGAGGGTAAAAATTAGATGTCTTTAGAGGAACGTACGGTGGAAAATTCATCGAGAAAGTACCGAAATCCAGTGAATCATCAGATCATAAAGTTATATGCTGATGTTAAGGACGATCCTTCCCAAGCTTAGGAGGGAAACAACCATTGGATGAGAAACCTACAAAATGCAAAAGGAATAGGTGGGACCTTCATTTCAAGGTTTTTAGGGTTTTGGACTTTGCGAGTTTCAATACTTGAACATCAACTCACAACAACTTGCGAAAAGAGAGAAGGGATGAGTGGGACACGCCTTTCGGGGTTTCAGGTTCAGAGTTTCGTGAATTCAAAGCCTGACCTCTACACCCCAGAACTCCCGAAATCATGAAAAGTGAAAAAGAGGAAAAGTGGGACCCCCTTCAAGATTTCAGAATTTGGAATCCCGTGACTTCAAATGCCAAGCCTTTACTCACCAGAACTTCTGAAATCACAAAAAGTGAAAAAGAGGAAAGGTGGGACCCGTAATTTTGGGATTTCAAAACTCGAGGTTTTGGGGTTTCAAATGTCAAACAAAAGTGCAAAAATATCCTGAAGCTCCAAAATGGTAAGGTGGGACATAGAATTTTGGGATTTTGGAACTCGGGGTTTCAAATGTCAACAACCGCGCAAGACATTTCCCAAGGTTCCAAAAAGATAAAGGGGGAGCTTCGGGGTTTCAAGATTTGGAACTTCGTGAGTTCAGAATCCATACATCAATATAAATGAACCTTCGAAAGGTGAAAGAAAATTTGGACTAAGTGTTCCTGTCAAAAATTTAAGGAAATAAAAACAAACACAAAGGGAGAGAGAGCTCCTACTGTAACTCCTCACACTAGTTTCATCACTCCTTGGTCTTTAACCTTTGCGGGTATTCTCAAACTTCATTTTTTGGGAAAAAACTTACTTTTGTTTCTGGGAGACTAAGGGGGTAGAAGGATACAATATACCTTTACTTCACATAATTCCGAACGCCTAAGGACTTAGGAAATTTACATGCACAGAGGGACATAAAGGATAAAATTCTCTGTATAGGGTAAATTCTATAATATCCACTTAGGGCCTCTTTTAAATCAATGTCTTAAACATCAACAATACTAGATTTGTGCATCTATGAAAATACATAGTTAGGAATATCATTCCATCAGAGTTTGGTAATTATAATTTGATGTTCCGAGGGACCTGAGTTTGGTTTTCTGAGGGTTTAACTACCGAGAGGACCTACCCTATTGATGTTAAGATCCTATTTTCCTTACTTATAGGAATATAAATTACAGGTGCATCCATCTAGCATTTTACTCACAAGAGAAACAATTTTCCAGAGTTTGGATGTTTATTTCGAACTTCGTGATGACAAATAGAGTAAATCTACAAATGGACTTCATCTTCCATTACTAGTAACTCTACTTCGGCATATAGATATGAACATTCTAGTAGATGAATTACAACTATATATTTATACGGATTTCCTTCATATAAATTTCTCATAACGAACATAAACAAAGAACAAGAATCATTGCAGTTCCGTTTTTTAAATCAAAAGAAATGCATCATATATCAAATCATTCAATAGAGAATGGAAACTATTCTAGTTCAGATTTATAGGATACATGACATTTGATGAAAATATAGCCATTCATAATAAAAAGGGATAGATCAACATATCTAAATCCAATCCACGGGAAGACAAAGGGAATGACCACGTTCCTCCCAACTGTAGAATAGGGCAGCCAAATCTACTTGCCTGATTCACCCCCTCGCCTGACCATGAATCCATGAGGGCGAACTTGGAAACTCCTCCTCACCAGTGTCCTTCAATTCCAACAGTTCTCCTCTTGACTCACACTTACTCAATAGTGTTCATAATAGCAAGACAATTTGTTTCAACAAGCTCCTCTTGCCTCACACTCAATCCACAGTATTCATAACAGCAGGAGAGCTCAGGAATCCTTTCCCCGCATACTTGGTAGCGTCCTCCCTCTTCGCATATGCTATTTATCCATTTTTGCCCAGGTCTTTTCCCTCCTTTGGGGATTTTCACAGCTTTTCTTAATCCCTGATTTTCAGGGGCTGCCAGTGGCCAAATATTTTATTTTCCACTTGTAATCATTATCCCAGGGGCACTTCCAACTTGTTCCCCAATCATGGAGTCATGGTCAACTGATTTTAACATGGCTGTTCCATTTGTCCTCCTACAGTTAATATGATTATTCTGTTGTGATACAAGTGTCATAGTAAAATAGTTAGTTGGGTCCAAATATATATCTTCCCAACAATCACAATAATTAAATACAATTGTTAAATTCGAAATTTGGAATTTCCATAAATGGAAAAAAATTTCCAGATTCGAATTTGCCAAAAACGGAAATAAATTTCCCGCACATAAAAATATTTATTTTGGGGGGATGTCACAGTCAAGGATTCTTGCAGGTTATGAACCCCAGTTCTATTTTTTGAACTCAAACGTGGGATTTTCCTCCTGAGATGAGGTTCTCCACATTCCCAACACTTTAATGGTTCATGAGAGTTGTCCCCAAACCTCTTTGTTCCCAGGTTTACTAGTTTTCCGCTGCCTTCAATGTTCGAAGGATTGGAGTGAAAACCCTTCTTGGAAAACTCTTTGTTGTATTTCGATAAGGAGCTGGCTAGTACCCCTTGTTCCACTGGTTCATTCGATATTGTCTCTTATCCTTCCAGGGTTTGGGAAATTATGCTCGCTATTCATACTAGTCATAGCACATTTTCACTTTTCTGAATACTTCACTCAAGGTTTTGGGGTTGTCAAACTCAATTATTTTCTTGTAGGACTGTGGTAGATAGCTTAGAAACCACTGAATTTTTACTTTATCCTCACAGATGTATGGTATGAACCTTAGCAGTTCTAAAATTTTTCTTATAAGGTCCTCCATTTCCGTCTTTCCAAGTCGTAACTTGTACAACTCCTTTGTCTTCCTTTTATAGTAACTTTATAAAAGGTATTGTTTCTTTAAATACCTTTTAAAGTTAGACCATTCTAACTGTTTCTCCTTTAGGCCCTTGGCTAATTTCAGGTCCTACCACCGAATGTTGGCCTTCCCTTTCATATTGTAGATGGCCATTATGACCTTCATGTTGTTGGAATAGTTGTATATCTAGAAGTATTTTTTGATGTCCAATAGCCATGCCTCATATTCCTCTCCCATCTTGGATTCTCCATCAAAGGTAGTTGGTTTAATCTTTTTAAATGCTCGCTCGAGGTCGTCTACTTGTTTTCTTTTTCTGTTCGATTTAGTCTTTTCTACAGCTGAAGGTGTTCCTTCTGACGAGCTATCTCCTTTTTCTATTTCCGGTCCTGAGTTCTTGGAGGCCCTTTTGCTTAATTCTTCCTCAGGGTTATCATCCTTTGGGATTTTCTTGGTCACTATACTACGCAACAGGACTTTGTTTATTTCTTTTTGTTTCTGTTGTGCTTTCTTCAAATTTTCATTGTCTGCTTTGAAGATCTATAGTTACACAATCAGGTTCCTCATTGTTTCTAACACTTCCATGGGTGATCTTCCGTCACTCTTCTATCTTGAATCTCCAGGGGGTCCCTGCTGCGAATTTTCTCCCATCCCGATTTCTGCATCGTCATGAGATACCATAATTAACACAAAACAAAAATAGCTTTTTTTTGTAACCATGATATTTTTTGTTAGTTTTACATAAATCAAATATATATATATATATATATATATATATATATATATATANTATGTAATGTACCTCAAAATTTACATGTAATTTTTTTTTTTAATTATTATTCTTATTAGGTACTTTGAGTTGATACTGTGTCTTTAAAGTTTCAGTCATTCATCAACCATGATGTACATCAGTCCTTTGCCTTTACATCTCTAACTGATTTTATCATATTGTCACCTCTTCCTATTCTGGTACTGAGTTATATATGTGATCATGGGTACATAGCTAGGGATACCTTGTTTTTTATTTGCAACATGGTAATACCCTCCGTTTCGTTTCCAAAACCCACTTTATGTTATGAGTTATAACTACTTAGAACCAACTACTCTATTAATGCAATGGTCATACATGTGAAGCCTTATGATAAACGACCTTGTATAAATATTATTACAGGGTCTATAAGAAGAAGTTAACACCATTCAACATACTTTTAAACAGACCCTTTGGGGTAAAAATTTGAACAATAAACTATATAAAAGCATAAGCGCGCAGAGGATAAACTTTGGGTAGGATAAGGTTAAAGTAAAGGTAGTTGGGATTCAACGTATAACCGGTGTAACAAGGTTATAAAAGAATTAACCCTATGTAGGCCATCTGGGTTCCTCGCCATTAATTCTCTGAGAAAACAATATAGGTTGGAACCCTCTCGTCTTAAAGGCCTATATACAACATTTATGGTGCTCTGAGATAAGTCTAGTCATTACAGAGCTCGACTGGCATGCCCAATGAAATGTCAGCACTTACCATTTGTTCACATGGCCAGGTACAATTCCCACTCATCCTCCATTACTCCATACAAAGGGTATCCCATATCTTTCACTCCAGACTAAAATTTGTTTTAGTTTTCTGTCTTAGCAATGTGGTCATGCTTCTGTGAAATCAGACCTTGTTCCAGGTGGAAGAGCTCTTGGCAGCAGACTCCTCGATGGAAAACGTTGTATGCGGTAAGTTGACTTGATTGTTTCGATCATTTTTCATTTGGGTATTTCTGTCTCATCAAGTAGTTTTCTGTAACTCCAGTTCACAGAAATATCCTTGGTAGCATTCTTGTTTTATATCGATGTTAATATAGCGAAAGGGAAATCAGGGGTGCTCTAGCAGGGTTTAGGGTTCTCGCAGTTTATCCTTTCCCTGTACTGGCTTTCCTGTCAAGACTGAGCCATCTTTCTCTTGTAGAAGGTCTTATCCTGATGTCTATTGAAAACATGCATCTAACATGTTCTATTTAATTATTTTCTTAACTGAACTTTTGTATTGGGTATGGCTTCCTTCATCCGTTAATTCCTAGTTGACAGAGAATATAACCAACTATTCCTATGTGTAATAGACCACTCGTTACAGTGTGGACCGTGAAAAGAAGTTTTGTGTTTAAACCTTAAATTCACTGGTATTATTATACCTATTATAGGTTTCATCCTAAATTCCAGAGGTGGTTTAATCCTTTCTGTTTATATTTATACTGTTACAATGGATTGATGTTTACTATTGCTTTACGCTCATTATACGCATGATATCCCTGTTTATGATTTCTTTGGATTAAAATATGGTATTCGTCACTAATGATGGGCCCATTTTTTATGCAAGGGTACCCATTAGAGAGGCATGAGCTCCTCTTCCCTCCTCAGTCTCGGAGAACATGGTTTGGCGCAAATGGTGAAGGATATAAAATCTGCTATTACAGTTAAGTTCCTTTCTCATTTCATTCTGTTTTTTTTTAAATGGTTAAGTTATTGTTTGTTGGATACATTTTTAATGTTTCACCTTATTTTGTGAAGGGTGTGATCACACTATGGCAGGGGAATGCCCTCTTCACTCTTCCAAGAGGTACTCAGGTTCCAAATATAAAGGCCCTCTATCTAAGTTATTACGAGTTACAAGCAACGATGATCAAGGCTACGTCTCTTTCTTAATACTGTGAAGATCTTTTGTTTTCCAGTTATGCATTAGTTGTTTTTAAGGGTACACCCTAATTTGTATTAATGAATGGTACATCGAAAGTATGCCAAGCTTGCACCTGGTTGGATTCGTGATATCTAGACAGTCGTTTCCTTAAATGATTATGAACAATGTATTGGGTTTGTATTTGTTGTGGATATTATTGAAGTAATAGGATTCAGAACTGATGTTTCTGTGTTTAACATTCTCTTCTATATTTTTCGAAAGTTTGGTTTCTCAAAACAGAGTTGAATTATTTTCTTGAATTCTCCTAGTTAATTTCCTAGAATTAATTACACAGTCGCCCCGATATGATTTAACCATCTACGGTAATGAGCCTACAGTTATCACATCAGTGTTGTGTTTAAGGGAGGTTCATTCCCACTGGTACTGTGCGCTTATATTCAAAACTTCCAAGTTTTTGTTGAAGTTCAAGCACTTATTTCAGGAGTTTAGCCTGAGCCTTGCCTTCCCCATTCATGATTGTTTTCTCCCATGCATTTTACTTTACTCGTTCATATCATATACACTATCTTGCCGTGAATTACATAATGCACTGTAGATATTCTATGCAATTAATATTCTAACTTATGTTCCTATTTAAGTCATTAATCAAGCATTTGGTCGATCTCCCCACCAGAATTAACTCAGTTTGTTCCTGCGACAATACTACTAAACCATACCACAGTACCTATGCTCCAACTCTTCTATATTGGGGACTGTGGATTTTTGCTAGATTATTTTCCTATGAGTTTGTTTATATATATATATATATTACCCGACTCTGTTATAGTTGGTTCACTTTAGCATCAATGTATTAATTATAAATATTACCCATTATATAATGTGTCTTTGTTCATATTATACCTATACAGGTCTACATGCATGTCAAATATAATCTCATTGTTACAGGGTATATTTACTTATAGTTTGAACTTGTATACTTATTAGTGGAGGTTCATTGTATACTATAGTCATCTATAGGAAATATAATTTTACCATAGGAAATGGTACGCTTGGCTACAAATACACTATGCAAGCAAATCAGTTTTCTTTTATTCGACATATTTAATTAGGAAGGTAGTTGTAGACTGTAGTCATCGAACAACCTTTGTCTATGTTTTTGGATGCATGCTAACTTTAAGGATTTCACTATATCTGTAACCAATTCACCTGACAGAGATAGAGATATTGAAATTTGGTACAGGAGATAACCCACAACAATTATATGATCATTAAAAATAGATACTAGGAACCACTTCACTACAGATTTAACATGTTTAGTACCATAGATATAAAAGCATTTGAAGAGGTAGGGTTAGAGTAGCATATCTAATCTAAAATCATGGAAAAACAAAGAGAACAACCACATTCCTCCCAACCATAGAACCGAGTAGACAAGATCACTTGAACGGTTCTCCCCTAGCATGACGATGAGTCCATGAGGACAAACCTGGAAACCCCTCCTCTGCAATGTCCTTTGAACCAGTAGTCACCACCTTGCCTTACACCCATTCATTGTTCATAATATAAAGGGAAAAAAATCAATAGTTTTCCTTTACAGCATACCTGGCAGTGTCTTGCCTCCTCGCATATGCTTATTTATCAATTTTCCTAGGTCTTTTTCCCTCCTTTGGGAATTTTCGCAGCTTTCTAAATCCTTGATTTTTAGGGGCTGCCAATGTTCAATTCACTGATTTTCCACTTGTAAAAATCATCCTAGAGGTAGTTCCAACATGTTCCCCTCTCATGGACTCATGGTCAGCTAAATTTAACATGGTTGTCCCCTTTGCCCCCTGCAATTAATATAAAATATTCTATTTTTCATACAAGTGTCATAGTCCAATATCTAGTTGACACAAATCAAATATATTCCCAAGAGTGAAAATCATTTATTACAATTATAAAATTCAAAATTCAGAATTTCCATAAATAGAAAAAATTTCCAATTTCAAATTTACTAAAAATGGAAATAAATTTCTAGCAATTTAAATTCTAAAAATGTTTTTATTTTCCTTTTTTTTTTTTTTTTTG
>ML796268.1:223357-255286 GCA_009831015.1 Picea engelmannii | reverse complement strand
TCCTTCGATAATGATGCATTCACAGAAATTCATAGTACTCAGCTGGGTCCAAGGAGCAACGATCTTTTATCAATAGAGTTCCTATGGGTAGAAGTTAATTTCGAAATTCATCCTTCCACATAGAACAAAATTAACTTAGTTAGCTAACATAATGAAAAAAAAACTTCCTAAAATATATTTTTCCATAAAATAAATAAAGTTGTGATCCCCAAACAATGCAAAACCCTTGAAAGTTCAAGGTGAACTTTAATGCACCCATTACCAAATAATACATATTGCTAGCAAATCCTTCCCCAAAACACCCTTGAGCATTGATACTAAATAAACCTCGAACATTGTTTCACATATTGACGCTCCAAAAATATGTCCTTCATTGTCTTAGATTAGGGACAAACCTAAAAGAGAACATTAAAGAGCCCCCTTTTGGACAATGCTTTGCATGGATCCCCTTGATAAATCACCATCCATTCGAAAACTCTCTGACTCTCTAACTTATGACAAAGCTAATGCAACCAAACACAGTACAATCGATGAATCCATATATAATTAATGCAACCGATGAATCCATATATCCTCGACTAGTGTGGTTGATAAAACCACATTCAGAGATTAATACACTCTAGATAAAATATCCATTATCACTAGCCTGGAAGGAAATCACCAACAATCAATAAATAAAGAAAATATTAAACACCATAAGGATATAGGAAATATTCTCCAAGAGGCACAATGTGCTTTTCAAGAAGGATAATGAGTTATGAGCTTTATGTGATGCAAACTTTGGGCTTATTCTCTATAACACATCTAGGAAGATATTCATATTTCCTATCTCTAGGTTCATGTAATTTTTATCTTTACTTCATTACATTTTACCATCACTAATCTACTTGGTTCTATAAAACCTTCCGGCACATTCACTTAAGAAAATGGAAGTGATTTTACCCCATGCATACTCGACTTCCATCCTAAGAGATTGAAAAATATTCAGGTAATGAATTTGCAATTTTATTCCAGAGAAGGTCTTTGATCCTTATCAAAATTTAGGAGTAATAGTTTCATTACAATTGATTGAAGATAATTTTACTCCATTCTTTTTCTAATAATGGGCCATATTTGATGTTTGTTATGGCCCATAAGAGAAGTGACCTTTGGAAATATTCCAACCATTGATTTATGTGATACGAATTCACCAATGAAACATGTGGATATTGGGATACCTGCCAACAAGAAGGGAAAACATAGCATATGCGAGGAACCATCCTTCTTGGTCATAAATGGGATATGATGGTAAGTAATTGCATATTTTGTGGTTATAATTTCATTTTCAATATTAAATAATTTGTGCATATGGATTTTATAACTTGTTATGTTAAGTCAATTTAGATTCTAGTTGTACATTGTATTTGTAACTTGGCTTGTTGTAGGTTGATTTGTTATTTTACAGAGATCCCAGGGAGGCTAAGGAGAATAAAGATGAACATGGCCCAATTACTTAATATTTCACTAAATATATGACACATGCCCTTTCCCTTCCAATAGATCAATGGGGTGTTGAGAGTCCAGATGCATAATCGGGTTCCCTAAACCTAGTGCAATCCTTGTTGTGCCTGCATTGGTTGTGTTTGATTGGCCAGGTGTCATAGGTGATTGTTTCTTCATCCTTGTCTAGCATACTCTTCATGTATGAGTAGTTCTAGGTTGGAGTAGAAAATTCTCTCATGTGAATTTGTATGCATTTTTTTTCAGATTAACATTTATATGGCATTGGTTGGTTAAGTGTTGGAAAAACCTGAAAAATGGCTTTATCACGATTTGTAGAAAATGTTCAAATAATTAATTTATTGAATATTTGCATGTCCAATAGTTGTTGAAGGATGGGACACATACTGTGCTCCATTATTGCCAATGACAGAGTGGAATGTTGCTTCGATGCCAAGCATTCTTTTTGCCCGAGTGCCTCGTTAGGATAGTGCACAACCCAATTGGACTCCTAAAGCTCAGTAGGGTTTTGCATGGCATAGTCTTGTAGTTAGAATGAATTCAATTCTCTAATGTCAAATGACTCAGATCTCCATGAGGTTATTGTTAGGATCAATCATGTTGTGGAAATAAATCTATGATGCTCATATTTATTTTGTGCAAGAGAGGTTCATACTTTGCAAAGGCTACTTTTAATGTCCTTATGAAATTTTTTTTTTACATGAATTAAATTATCATATACTCTATTCATGGTTTATGTGAGATAATTTTCGAAAATTCCATTTCAAATTCATTTTTTTTTTATAGATGGAGGTAAATTTGTAAAAACTACATAGATCATTCCGCTTCTTTTTTGTTCATATGAATTAAGTTAGCATATATTGTCTTCATGGTTTATGATGCAGACACCCCCTTCCCTCTTGGGGATTTTGTGATGTCCCAGTACTATATCTTATGATTTCCCAAACGGAATTGGTTCTTTAGGCCTTCAAGAGAACCCAAACAATTTATACATGCATAGGTCACCTTGATGTCTCATGCAAGTTTGGACCATTTGCAACTTGGCTCTTCAACCCTTGGGAACACTGGTTGTGAGTTCTAGTCTCGCACTAGAATCCTCCTCCTTTGTGACCATGGGTTATAACCTTTTCACAATCCTTCACCACTTTGGGCTCCAACGATATTGCACTCTCCTCTGTTTCCTTCTAAAGCAACTTTCTCTGAATTCATGGGTCTTTACCATGTGTCTCCATGGATCTGATAGTCTAGTTGTGTTTTAGGTTTTGAGACTTCATGAAACTTCACTCGCTCCACACTTTCTTCATCTGTAACTCTACTCCCGGATCTTCTAATCCACTGCCACATGCCTCCTCATAGCCAATGGTTAATATTCACCTCACAAGTTTGCAACTTCGGCGATCCCACCCTTTTACACTTAGAAATGCTCTGAATTCTGAAATGTTGAAATAAATCTCGGTCAATTCTTCGTACAACTTCTCCCAGATCTAATGGTCTGGAATGAATCCAATCCCTCCTCGAAGGGTCTCACTTGGATAATTATGGGAAATCTAAAAGGACTCTTCCCTTCAAATATTTCTCACCACTATTCCTCTTGAGGTTGTTCTTCCTCGAACTCTTGTTTTCTTAGAATACTCCTTTCGACACTTATTCCAATTCTATTATGTGCACGCCTTGAAAAAGCTTCTCCTATGAAATCTGACCACTTATGTAGATGGTTCTCACTGTTTCTCTGAGCTTCTAAGTTATAAGACTCAACCACCAACTCCTTGCACACAACTTCCTTCAAGCTATCTCCCCAAACAATTTTGAGTCAAACTAGACTCTGTCACACACACCTTGTGAACGCTATGCACTCCTTGCACACATAAGTTCACATTGTCCCTTCTAAGCTTATGAGTCAAAACAAACTCTGTCATGGCACTCCTTGCAGACACTATGCACTCTTTTACTTTCTCGTAGAAGAGAAACAATTCAAACTTATCTAAATATACATTTTAAAAGACATACATCAATAAAAAAATTCAATGTATCTACCAATAATGATCAATAAGGAATTTCTAGATACAAGGACTCCCATTCTATAACAATATCGAACCGCTGAAACATGTCAAAGAGTGTTATTAACCTATAAATAAATAAATAAACTTCATTTGTAAGGTTGGTGAGACAATGTTTGAGTCATACTCTAATCCCAAAAGTGAAAGACACCATCGCCTACTAATGCTTGTCAAGATCAGAAATCAATGAAGACAAAACTTAGCAGTGCATGTACGACAAAATGTGCACAACTACGATCTCTCTCTCTCTCTCTCTCTCTATATATATATATATATATATATATATAAAGAAAACCATTCAATTGTTTAAAAAAATTGCCTAAATCAAAATATACAGCTCATAATCGAATCAACAATAGGAAAATCATCAGACTACATACAGCTCAAGAGAATCTAAGTTATTCATGAGCTCACAACAAGCCGATATGCTTCAGTTTTCATATGGAAATAACCAATTTCATTACAACAAAAATATTTGTTTCCGTGAAACCATAATCTAGAATTCATCATTAATAATTTTCATATCCATAAAATTGACTAAAATATAATGCAAATTTACCCTTGCATACCAAATCTAAAGGTGATGGTCCTGTAGATGTTGTCCTACACGTTCTCTCCATCGAGGTCTCGTTTGTCGACCGATGAGACCTCCCCGTTACCTCCCAACCAATGCTAGGGGTACTCTTCTTCCCCCTTGAGCCCCCCGAGCTGCAAAGGGGACACACACACAATTCCATAGAATGCTAGCTCCCAACTCACCTCGCAAGGTCGAGCTACCACTCGTTTCTTGAGTTGGGTATCCCAACTCCCACGAGAGAAAATCAGTCAAGATAAAATTCTGCAGCGTAACATTATGCAAGTCATATGTGATGATAATCCTCCTCCACCACCCTTTTTATAGATTTTTCAAGTGATCGGTTTCCCAAAATTTGTTATTAAACTTTACTCATCACATCATTCATTTTAAGGGCGACTAGGTCCTAAGGAGGCATAGTTTTCTAGGTGCTAGGTTTATTACTTACCCAAGTCAAAACCACGACATGACCTTCAATATGCACTACGTGCTCCAAGGGTTCCACTCACCTCTTTTTATTTTATTTGTGTGACGTTCCCTTCAATATGCACCATGTTCTCCAAGGTTGCCACCGAATTTGGTAGACTTCAAACCCCTGGAGTCAATACTCCGTTAGGTGATCTTGTGGGAGACTAAGGGTCTATATGGAATATGGAACTTTCCTTATTGTTGGCCTCTTATACTCACCATGAGTGACTTTCACAGTATTCCCTCATGACATCGTGGGTCTTCTAGAACTGAGTAATGGTTAACCTAAAGTTCGAGTATAATGTTTCCCTAAAATGCCACAATTTTTTTTATTTTTTTTCTCTTTATATTTAGGAAATTTAAACTTAAATTCCTTTGCACTGATCATGTCAAGTCTTCCTGGTTTCTTAATAAAGTGGACTTAACGAACTTACCTAAACATTACCATAAGGGATAGCTAACTCAAAAATCATGACAATTATCTATTTGTAAATTATGTAGGTGTTTCAAATTACCCTTCATGTAAACTATTCTTCTAGTCTCCATCACTACTTAACTCTATACATATATAATAAATGTTGTTACAAGGTAAATTCATAATACGTCCTTGCCAAAATTGATTATAATGCTAGCTATGCCAGCACAACTCATGCTTTCGACTGCACCAGTAAGGAATACCAAGTGATATCCACATATCATCGGCTTCCAAATTTGGAGAGGGTGAATCGATTTCCTTGGAAGTGGAGACAGACAAAAGAGTAAATGAACTCCGATTAGTGTGACAGTCCTTTTGTGTGGTCGTTAGGGTTTATCAGGCGGTGTTCTAAATATTTTTAAAAGTTTAATCCCTTATGCCTAACAATCATTTACATATGGATCGATTCTAGCATATGGTTTCCTTTCTTTAACCGATTGATGACCATAAGGAAACCTTAACCAAAAGAAATGAAAGGTAAGGCTAAAAAAATAGCTCTAGGTTCTTTGCCATCATGATTTATTCATGGATATAAGGCAGGTTACCATGAATGCAATTGTAATGTATTAAAGGCCTTTGACCCAAATAATTAAGGCCCCTCTGAACGCATTTGCATAAAATAAAGTGCCCCACTAAAAAGAGCTACCTTGCCCTAACCCTAGCATTCAGGTACCAACCATCATTGATCAACTTTTAGACTAGCCAATGGAGTTCCAAAAATTATTATCATTTTCCACTTGATATTGACTCTGTGTGTATTTCCTGCGATTGTATTCCTGAGTACTCTAGTTAATACTCCTTTCTCAACATAACTGCAGTAATTACAATGGTGACTCATTCTGGTGGATACCCATTTGGCAGCCTACTACTATTGGATTTCATTTTAAGCCAAGTAATCCATTCTTGTCAAAGGTTCTGGGGACCTGTGTATAATAATAGATTCTTGAATAAGGATGGTAGTCACTACCTGTAACTCCCTGAGGGAAAACTTATCTCAGCATTCAATAGTTTAAATTTCTTTCAATACTGCATGTATATTATGCTCATCCCTTTGGGATTTCCTTTCTTGGTAAAACTGGACATAATCTCCATAACACACTTCTTTTCCTTAAATTGTCCTAAGACTGGGATATTTTCCCTTATTTGTAGTTGTATTTCTTATGGTGAAGACGTCAAATCTTGTAGGGTTTTCAATTTTTATCAAATTCCTCGAGGTAAATCCCCTGATGCTTTCCCTCTGTCTAAGGTAGGTTGTCGACTGTAAGATATTATTGCTGCTATTTTCCATGATGTTAAAGAATATATATATATTTAGAGTTACAAACTCTTAATTTATGTGAAATCCCTTACTCTGAAGCTCTCAGATTTGACCAGGGAGATTGTCCTTGCCCATGACCTAGCAATATCGGTGTCGAATCTCATCTACTAGAATTTGAAAGGTTTTTATTTCAAGGAAAGAATCTTTTGAGTGATTCAGGTCCTATCCACAGGTTTTCCATTTTCTTTTGCTTTGGTTTGAAATAAGGATATCAGTTCACATACCTTTATCTGTGATGAAGGAATGAGACCTTATTTGTCATGTCTTAATAAAGAACAATAGTTTTTCCTTTTTATCAGTTACTCTTAATTAATATGTGATTTTTTACTTCGAAGCAACATGGATTTTATATATTGATTACTACTTCTAAATATGGGGCCTCTGTCTGGTTGTGAGGTACCCATCAGGTGGCTCTTAACCTCTCCATCCTCTTAAGTCCACGTCACCCATGTTCATGGATACGAGGAAGAGGAACATAGTCTACATCTGGCATCCATCAGTTAAGTACATTTGGAGAGTTCACTCAGGTGATAATTTCGCTTCCTTTATAATTATTTTATTTTGATACTTGATGTTAATAAAATTTTACCCGTTTATTTTTTTTCTATAGGATAGGACACCTTCTCCAAGTATGAGGTATTTGGGTACATGTCATTGTTCCTTTCCACAAAAGTAGGATCTCAAACTCAGTTCTAGTATGCGATTGCAGTGGAAGAAAGTATTAGTTCCGACCCATCTAAACTATTCCTGCATTTCTCTTCTTCTTAAAGAACTTGAGGGGTCAAAATCCTCACTGTGGCACCGTTGAAAATATTTATCATTGACTGTAATTATTCTATATGTCGGATATATATATGTATTTGTATTTTGGTAGGTTGTCAACTGTAAGATATTATTACTGCTATTTTCTATGATGTTAAAGAATATATATAAGTAGAGTTACAAACCCTTAATTTCTGTGAAATCCCTTACTCTGAAGCTCTCGGATTCAATCGAGGATATTGTCCTTTCCCATGACCTAGAAATATCACTGTCGAATACCGTCTATTAGCATTCGAAAGGTTTTTATTTCAAGGCAATAATCTTTCGAGTGATTCAGGTCCTATCCACAGGTTTTCCATTTGTTTTTTCTTTAATTTTAAATAAGGATATGAGTTCACATACCTTTCTCCGTGATGAAGGAATGTGACCTTTTCTATCATGTCTTATCAAAGCACAGTAATTTTTCCTTTTTATCAGTTACTCTTAATTAATATGTGATTGTTTACTTCAGATCATCCTGGCTTTTATATATTGATTACTACTTCTAAGGATGGGGCCTCTGTCTGGTTGCGAGGTACCCGTCAGGTGACTCTTAACATCTCCATCCTCTTGAGTCCATGACACCCATGTTCATGGATATGAGGAGGAGGAACAGATTCTACATCTGGCACCCATAAGTTAAGTACATTTGGAGAGTTCACTCAGGTAATAAGTTCGTTTCATTTATAATTATTTTATTTTGATACTTGATGTTAATAAAATTTTACCCGATTTTTTTTTTCTATAGGATGAGGACACCTTCTCCGTATTTCGAAATCCAAGATGTCACTTCAAGTATGAGGTATTTAGGTTCCTTTCATTGTTCATTTCCACAAAATTAGGATCTCAAGCTCAATTCTAGTATGTGATTACGGTGGAAGAAAGTATTAGTTCTGACCCATCTAGATTATTCCTACAATTCTCTTCTTATTAAATAAATTGAAGGTTCAAACCCCTCACTGTGACATCATTGAAAATATTTATCATTGTGACATCCCCCCAAAAAAATTATTTTTTAAATTTAAATTTGCTGGAAATTTATTCCATTTTTAGTAAATTCAAATTTGGAATTTTTTTGCCATTTATGGAAATTTCGAATTTCAAATTTGATATTTGTAATTAATTATTATGAATGTTGGGTGAGATTTGATTTGAATCAACTAACTATTTGACTATGACACTTGTATAAAAAAAAAAATATTTATATTGATTGCAGGAGGACAAATGGAAAAGCCATGTTAAAATCAGCTGACCATGACTCCATGAGTGGGGAACATGTTGGAACTACCTCTAAGATGATTATTACAAGTGGAAAAATAGTGATTTGGCCATTGGTAGCCCCTGGTAATCAGGGATTTAGAAAGCTACAAAAATTCCCCAAGGGAGGGAAAAGACCTAGGCAAATTGATTAAATAGCATATGTCAGGAGGCAGGACACTGCCAAGTATGCTAGGAAAGGACTATGGAATTTCTTACTCTTATGAACACTACTATTGGAGTGTGAGGCAAGAGGAAACTAATGGAATTGAAGGACATAGTTGAGGAGGATTTTTATTGTCCAATTTCTCCCTCATGGATTCATGGTCAGGCTAGGGGGTGAATCAGGCAAGTGGTTTTGGCTGCCCTATTCTATGGTTGGGAGGAACATGGTTCTTTCATTTTTTTTTCAACGAGTTTATTCAGATATTTCCTCTTAACCCTCCTCTGTTTAAAATCATTAAATGGATGGTGTAATGCATCTGTTAATCATGAATTGAGTAATATTATGTACGAAAGATTGAAATCAAATGTGATTATCTACGTTGCATTTTATTGTTGGGTAAATACTAAATTTTCCATCAATCTTCTAGCTGCGAGAATATGCCTTGTTAAGTCATGAAGGAATAATTTCCTATGGGTTATTTTGATTGTTGTATTAGAGTAAGAGCGGTAGATGAATTCCCACAACCGAATGGTACTTATCATAATGAACTAATTAAGAGTGCATTGTAAACAAAAATTGAATAAACATATATACATATAGACATATGTTTATATTTTCCTGTGGGTTGTTACATATACAGAAATACAATATGTAAACAAAATCCCTTTTTCACACATATTAAACATTATGAGATCCGGGTACGCAAATGCTTGGGATGAATTTATGTATGAAAAGTAGTCAAAGAATTGCAAAATTATCTACATAATTACCTACATTACACAGAGTATAAATAATTTCATTCAATCTGTTCTAATTATCCACTTGTTGAAACACTGGAATAAATTGGAAATAACACCGTTTAACACAAGACCAATTTTGGAATGTAATATGAAGGGCGCGAAGGCCCCAAATGAAAACAAAAACATTATGGAACCCCTATGTGTGCATATGCTTGGGTAACATCCATGATGTTATAAAACAATAATAGAAATTGTCGATGTGTCTGTAATAGTCTAATAAGTAATGAAATAAACAATAGACTCGACTCGAATACAATTCAAGAAGTTATATTGATATCGGCATACTATTGATAGTCAGAATTTAACCACTCTGTATTACTCTACTTTCATGATACAACATGCAAAGAGAAGAGTCCTGAATCTTGAACTAATTAAACACAAGCAAAAAGTTCGAGCCCAGATTTAGGGTAGGTATGAAACTACACAGCCAATGGAATTATAAATAATGGTGCATTATTATAATGATCATTTCCTTGCTAAACAAGAATCGAAATTCAAGTTAGGTACATTAGAGTTACAGGCTGAGAAAAAGACTCTGACTTTTCCATCAGGGATGATTAAATCCCAAAGGTTTTTGTTAAGGAACCTGAGTACCTTTTCCCATGAAAAGGATGGCCAAAATTCTGAAGGATCAGAGTCTTCTATCCTACAAAGTAAACCATAAATCGTTATTTGCATTTGGCTTAGGTAGAAAAGTAAATATAACTAAAATTCGGAGGCAGAATGTTTATAGTGAATCAACATTTAAAGGAATAAATAAAATCAGGATTATACTTAACTTGGCTATGGCATAGGGCACCCTCACAGCAAAATAAAGGAATAGAACCTCAAACTTGATGGGGAAAGGAAGCCAGTACCAATATGATGGGTAACTCACAAAAACAAGTGGGAGGCTCCATCATTAGAATGCATTGTATATAGTTCTCAAAAATAAGGGAAAAAAAATTACTCATCCAAAGTAAAATAGAGAAAGACTGATAGGTTTTGAACTAATCCAGAACTATAGAACAAAATTTAATATGTACATCAGACCACACGTGAGAATAGAACCAATAGTAAACACACTTTTCTGAATGATATAAGTGCCAGGGATTATATGTTCGGCTTGCCAACGCATTTCTTTAAAAATATTTTTGGACATAGAGTTAACCTCTGAATGAAAATACAAAAAAAACCTCTCTTATCTCTCTCAACTAATGGGTTGTCTTTCATGGGTTACCCTGTTCCTCAACCTTTGAAAAGACATGCCCTCGACAGAGTTCTATCCTAGCCAGTTTCATTCGGGGATCAACATAGTGGTGGACATTTATCAAGGATCAAATCGAAACACAAAACAAGACTACAATGAAGAAACTTCAATGAAGCACAACCCTGTAACCTGCCAGTTAGACTATGTTAGAATGAAGAACAATGAAGAGGACCCGAAAGGGGTTCGAGTCTTTCCTTGTTGAAGGGAAGTTTCCCCAGTAGATTACGTGGATGGTGTTGTAAGATAACTAACAATTCACTGGAGTAAACTATCATGGGAGAATCATAACTAGAGCCACAATCAAAAGAAGAAAGGAACTCGTCCACCTTACATAAAGACGATTTCTTCATTAAAATTTTTTTAATGTTACAGAGGGTTACGATCTTACCAAAGTAAACGAGTAGGGATGCCTAGTTTCCACCTGATGGGTACCTCTACGCGTTTGAAGCTCCCTCGCGAAGAGAATACAAAGGTCTGTATAGGAACAGGAAAACATAAAGACTATGATAATGCGGATGGAATAACTCATAAACCTGAAGCGCCTTAATGTGTAGAGTAAAGGAGGCTAGTACGATGGAGGGTTCTTCCCATGTGAAGAGGATTAGATGGCATATGCCTATCGGCTAAGGGGTCAAGTGAAACCATAGATTTTCGCATTCACTCCAGAATTCATTAAAGGTCGGACCAGAGGTTTACCTCCTACCTGTCGAGACTTTGACATCACATTAAAGGCAGACAAAACTATGGAGGGTCCCATCCCGATTAAACCAACTAGAAAGTTGAACAACATCTGCGATGAGACCTGTTAACATCGTGTTCAAAGAGAAACCATCATATAGTTAATTTGGTTAAGAATAACGGGTTTGGGTAGTGTCTCATATTTTTAACCTATTTCTTTTAATTAGCAACCCACGGGTCATTAACCAACCTAGGGAATTAGTTTGAATGCATGGATTTTTAAAAAGAATAATGATAACACATAGCATAAGCCTATAGCCTATGTGTTAGGGTAAATATCTTGACATACATTATGTTGGATCATTTAAACCTTTCCCTTTTAAATACTATTAGGACCCCCTTGTGCATAATCTTAAGAAGTATTTTGCGTAGGAAAGAATTTTGGGATCTTGACTCCTAAGTCCTCCATAGTCCATGTTTTGTGTAGAATGACACATAGAAATGTTTGGACGCTTTAGGACTTACAAAATTGTTAGAGTAATGGATGATTATCTTGGCATGACCTGGACACCTATATGTTGGTTGATTAAAATGTCAACATGGGTAAGCAGAATATAAGAAACTTATCAGAGTTTAATAATAGAGAAAATGGTCATTTTATCCTAAGGACGAATATATCAAGTTAATTAGGATTAATGTTCTGGAGAATAAATTTTTTTTTTATGTCAAAATTAAGGTATATTACATATGGTATCAGAGAAAAAGCTACAACACTGGGCCTAAATAGGGCCACATTGGCTGCTTAGTATTTATTCTGATTTATGTAAAACTAATAAATCTTATGGTTATAAACAAAAATCCCTTTTTGTTTTTGTCAATTATGGTAGCTTAGGAGGGTGCAAAAATCAGGATGGAAGGAAATCTACAGCAAGGACCTCCTCGAGATCCAAGACAAAAAAGTGATGGAAGCTCACCCACAGAGGTGTTGGAAACAATGAGGAATCTTATTGTTCAATTGCAGGTTTTCAAGGCTGATAATGAAAAATTGAAGAAAGAATAGCAGGAACAACAAGAGATAAATGAAGTCATGCTGCATAGTATAGTACCCAATAAAATCCCAAAATATGATAACCATGATGAAGAGGTTAGCAAAAGGGCCTCCAAGAATTCTTTCCCAGAAATAGAAAAAGGATATAGTTCGTCTGAAGGGACACCTTCAGTTGAAAACAAAACTATACCAGATGGAAAAAGAAAACAAATAGACCACCTTGAAGGAGAAATTAAAAAGATTAAACCAGCTACCATTGATGGCGAATCTAGGACACGAGAAGAAGCTGAGGCATGGTTGTTGGACATCAAAAAATACTTCCATATCTATAATTATTCCAGCAACATGAAGGTCAGAATGGCCATCTACAACCTGAGGGGGAAAGCCATCATTTGTTGGAAGGACCTAAAATTGACCAAGGGCATAAAGGAGAAACAATTGAAATGGTCCAACTTTAAGAAGTATTTTAAGAAAAAATACCTTTATGAAAGCTATTATGAAAGGAAGATGAAAGAATTTTATGAGTTATGACTTAGACAGATGACGATGGAGGACCTTATAAATAAATTTCTGGAACTACTAAGGTTCATACCATACATTCGGGAGGATAAGGTAAAAATATAATGATTCTTAAGCTATTTACCATAGTCCTACAAGGATAGAATTGAGTTTTACAACCCCAAATCCTTGAGTGAGGTATTCAGGAAAGCACAAATGTGCTATGACTAGTATAAATAGTGGGTAGAGTTTTCCAAGGCTTGTAAGGATAAGAATCAAGATCGAATGAACCAATGGAAGAAGCAATACCAGCCAGCTCCTTATCAAAATGCAGCAAAATTTTCCCAAGGAAGGATTTTCACTCCAATCATCTGAATGCACAAGGTAGTGGTAAACCGATAAACCTGAGAATGAAGAAGTTTAGAGAAAACTCTCGAGAGTCATTAAAGTGTTGGGAATGTGGAGAGCCTCATCTAAGGAGGAATTGTCCATGTTTAATTTCAGCAAACAGAACTGTTGTTCACAATTTGCAGGAAGCCTCGATAGTGGGAGACGTGGGCAGAATCCTGCATCAGATAAATGCAGTCATAGATGGTTGACAAGATGACCACCATTCCTTGGTGGTAAAAATTGAAGGTAAAATCAATGACACCAGAATTTATGTTTTAATTGACCCTGGAGCTACGTTAAGTTATATTACTCTTGATGTAGTAGACTCAAATAAACTTAAGAAACTGAAGAACACAAAATCATGGCTTGTACAATTAACAAAAGGCACTAAAAGGAAAGTAGTTGACTTTATTTCTGATTTTGAGGTCAGCTTAGATGGTCAAAATATAAGGACCAATTTGAACATCCTACCACTAGGATCTTATGATATGATTATCATGATGGATTGGTTGGAACAACACAAAGCAGTACTATATTGTTATAGAAAGGTACTTAGCTATAAAGATGACTTTGGCACTATTAGAATAGCCCAAGGTGTACCAAGACTTGTATTAGTCAGACAAGTTTCAATGATGCAACTCAATAAATGTATTAGAAAGGGATGCTAGGTTTATGCCATCCAAGTGACGAATCTATTAGAAAAACAAGTTAAGACAAAGCTAGAATACTTCGTTGTCCTACATGAATTCAGAGACATGTTTGTGGATGAGATACCAGAATTACCTCCTAGAAGGGAAATAGACTTCTCCATAGAGGTACTACCTAGTTCAGCCCCTATCTCAAAGGCACCATACCGAAAGAGTCTACAAGAACTTACAGAATAAAAAATACAATTACATGAATTGTTGGACAAAGAGTATATTATACCGAGTGTCTCACCATGGGGGGCACCAGTCCTCTTTGTGAAAAATAAAGATGATACCCTAATAATATGTATCGATTATAGACAACTGAACAAAATGACTATTAATAACAAGTACCCCTTACCAAGGGTAAATGATTTATTCTATCAAGTAGGTGGGGCCCGGATATTTTCAAAGTTGGATCTATGATCTGGTTATCATCAAGTTCGGATAAAAGATGAGGACATAAGCAAAACAACTTTTCGAACTAACTAACACACCAGCCACGTTTATGTGCCCGATGAACAATATTTTCAGTCCATACTTAGACAAGTTCATAGTAGTATTTATCAATGGTATTCTGGCCTATTAAAAAATGGAGGAAGAACATGATGAACACTTAAGGATAGTTCTGCAAATGTTGAGAAAACACAAACTGTACACCAAGTTTGACAAGTGCGACTTCTATCAAAAAGAAATACAATATATAGGACATGTAATTTCAGCATAAGGAATTGTTGTAGACTCATAAATGATAAAATCCATTATGGAATGGCCAATACCTAAGGATGTAGCGAATATCATATCATTTATGTGCTTGATGAATAGTATTTTCAATCCATACTTAGACAAGTTCATAGTTGTATTTATCGACGATATTCTGGTGTATTCAAAAATGGAGGAAGAACATGATGAACAATTAACGATAGTTCTACAAATGTTGAGGAAACACAAATTGTATGCCAAATTTGACAAGTGTGACTTCTATCAGAAAGAAATACAATATCTAGGACATGTAATTTCAGCAGAAGGCATTGTCATGGATCCATAAAAGATAAAAGCCATTATGGAATGGATGGTACCTAAGGATGTAGTAGATATCCGGTCATTCATGGGAATCAATAGATATTACCGTAGATTCATAGAAGTTTTTTCTAAGATAGCCTACCTTATCACATCATTACAAAAGAAAGGGACCAAGTTCAACTGGTCAGAGAAGTGTGAGGATAGTTTTAACAAGCTGAAGGAATTATTGACAAGTGCACCCACATTGAAGGTAGCAGACCCAGATAAACACTTCACCATATCTGTTGATGCAAGTAAAGAAGGAGTAGGTGGTGTCCTAACTCAGTAAGGACACGTTATTGGTTATGAGTCCCAAAAATTAAAAGAACATGAGAGAAATTATGTCACTCATGACTTAAAATTGGCAGCAGTAATACACACCTTAAAAATGTGGTGACACTACATAATTGGTAGAAAATTATTACTATTGATGGTTAATAGCGAGGTGAAATATCTATTTATCCAAATAGATTGATGCAGGAGCATCACTCCAACCCAAATACATGCCAACACACCCAACACGCATTCAATGGAGAGGAGAAGCACAACCGTCTCACTTTCAAATTTCAAGTTTGAATTAAATGTATTAATTGTTGTAAGGCTGGTAGAGCCAAAGCCATGCCTTCAAGCATGTTGTAGTTAATGTCACCTTTAATGGCTGATATCATGGGGATCTAACTCCAATTCTAATTAGATGGCCCATTCAATGTAATTCATTGTAATTAATGAGATTTGTTGGGGATGGAGGGAAGCACTCGAGGAGCCCCCTTTTGGAAAAAGATCCTTTGTATCTATAGGAATTATTCTATAGAGATGTAGAGAAGAATAGAGAGAATAGGGAGAAGAGAAGAAGTCATGACTTTGTTACAGTCCGAGCTCGAACACATTTTAATCAAGCATTCTTGATTAATACAATCAAAGAATTTTTTCCTGTAGGTTATTATGTGTATGTTGATGAATGTCGTTATGTGTTTATGACATGGTGTAGATTTATGTTAGAAGTGGATTTGTAGGGACAGATATATTTCACTATATGTTCAAAGTTCTTTGATTTTAGGTTTGGATTCTTTGTAGCTTCATGTAAGAGTGCATGAAAGAGTATTGTGGTCTTTGTAAGCCAGCACAAGGAGTGCACTTCTGAATTCTATGGAATTTCAGAGAAAGACATGCCAGAAGGGTGAAACAACTAAAATCATTGAACCAGGTAGAAACATCAAGGTTGTTGAACACCTTGGAGGTAAAACTATGTAGAGAAGCTCACAGGACAGAGAAAATTTCTGAGGGGTCTATGGAAGCTCTTCCAAGAGGACATTCAGTGGATGCACAGGGTGCACAAAAGGAAATCTATTTCATGTTCAATGAGGAGACAGAGTCGTTGAGGATTCTGGAGAACTCTGCCAAGAGGGCATCAAGCGAGTGCAAGGAGTGCACTAAGAAGAACTCTTGTTTGAGTTCTGAGATAAGGGAAGTATCTAAGAGAAGACACTCACAGGGTCATTAAATACTCTGTCAATTTAGTAAGGAGTGCTTGAACAAGAGTTTTCCAAGAGGGCATCAATATCCATTTGAAGAATAAGGCAAGGGTTGAATCCCTTAGGGGTTTGAGCAGGAAAGGCTCAGGGTGGATAACACAGTTGTGTGCAGGGATCCGGCAAGGAGTGAAGAGGTCAAGAAACCTTTTGAGGCTTCAGATTGAACAAAGATCAGGAGGAGGAACGTCTCTTAGAATACATATGGGAGCCAAGCTCATAGGCTTCGCAGCAGAGACAAAGGTCGAGCCATTTTGGCACAAGAAATATTCGAAGGGAAAGGAAGAAGGGAATGCTCAAGATACAACATAGTTGTCATTAGATCAGCTGGAGAAGTAAGATCTGGACCATTGAAGTCTACGTCCAGATGCACGCAGAAAAGCACACAAGGAAGAGAAATAGATCTAGGCCATCAGATAGAGCATCGAGGATCGACAACCATCAAATCCTGAGGAAGGTGCACAGATTTTAACCTCTGGGAGGTCGCGCAGGAAAGGAGCCATATGGATGGTGAGAAGCCTTCGTGAAGGAAGTGTCAAAGCTGTGAGAGTTATTAGATCTTCCAGAGTTGTAATATGGCTAGAGGTGGATGAACCCACCAACTTAGGATCCAATATCAATGTGAACTGTTGATCTTGCTTTGCGTAAGCCATTGGATCATCTCATGAATTCAGGTATTGTGAGCTGGGAGGTAGAGACCTTTGCGCTACAAACCCTCGAGTCAGAAGATCATGATTCAACCTGAACCGTCGATCAAGGAGGAAGGAGAGCCATGATATTTGGCATCTTTCTACCTCGTGTATCAGGGTTTTGGAGGGTGAATGAGTTGCACCTTGATTGATAAGGTCATGAAGTGTCAAGCGTCGAGGGCTCGGGTGAACAAGTGTCACGTTTGTTAGGTGGTGATTGCGTGGTTGACAGGTGGAGAAAACATAGAGCACCCAGAGAAAGGTGGAAGTGGATGACAAGTGGTGGACACACATCACCTTGGAAGGAGTCAACCCATCACTAACCTTTGGTTCCTCTGGATTTCGGAAAGGAGGAGCACGAGGGCTCAACACTCCAACTTGAAAAGTTGAGAGTTGCGAGGGTTGCTAGAGTTAGACCCTAGCTGACAGTATCTTGTAGAGGCACTAGTGAGGAAGGAGCCATACCCGTATCGCATCTAGGGTATTGGCATTAGGAGAAAGAGGAGTAGAGGGTATATGACTCAAGAAATCATGAGTTGCGAAGGCGCTAGCGCTAAGGCCTGGTTGTGGTCATGTGGAGACATAAGCCTCGCTCCTAATGTTCAGTTGCACAGGGAAAGTTTTTACGAAGGACTTGTGGATCGGATTCATGAGGTTCAAATAGGGATCTGAGGGAGCCACTTCGGCTCGAGGAGAATTTAGAATGATCCTATGTGGATCATGGCCCGAGGGTTGGGGTTTTGCGTCAAGTTTGGTATCAGAGACAAGAGGTTTTCTATTTGCATATCACATACAAGAGGAGGACTGTGAAGGGATAAAGTTTGATACCATAAAGTGGTATCAGAGCAGGATTTGAATTCTATAGGTGACGGAGGCAAGGAGTTTTGAGCTTTGCTTACAGACAAAGGAAGAAGGAAGACAGAATGTTGAAGCTCTATGATGATTGTTGCAAGGTGTGCAACAGTCAATAGATAGTCAAGAATATTGTAGGAAAGGCTGGAAGCACTCACAGTTGCAGAGTGACAACAACAAGTTTGCCAGGAGGGTAGACAAGAACAAGACGATGGCTACTGAAGTCCATGGACGTGATGGAAAGAAGAACCACCAACAACAGAGGAAAGATGATATGGATAAAGAGCTCACTGAGATAAGAGAGAGGATGGAGGATCTTACACTGTGGGTGCAACAGAACATAAAGCCGCATTGGGCATATGAATGGCCCATGAAGAGGAAAGCAAAGTGGCCAGTCAAGAAATTGTTGGCTAGGAAACAATGACAAGAGTTGAGGAAGTGGCTAAGGTATGTTAAAAACCTCAGTGACACAAACTTGGTTTTCATCTATGAGCCAAAAGTTGGAGAAACCCTCAGTGATGAGGAAGGGAGATTGGTTACAGATCTCATGAACTTCCAGGAGGGCAGAAATGAATTTTCCAATTGCCAAGTGGGCAATGAAATAAGATCATTAGAGGATCTGATAGACTTTCAGGAGGACAATAGTTGAAATTCATATTACCAGGAGGGAAATGGTATGAGATTAGTTGAAGATCTCACAAACTACCAAGTAGGCAGAATTGGACTTTCAAGTTGCCAGGTGGGAAATGGGAAGTGATCAATAGAAGGTCTCACATACTGCCAGGGGAGCAGTGGTGAAAGTTCATATTACCAAGTGGGCATTAGAAAATTCCCAAATTGCCATGTGGGCAGAGGATAGGAGATGAGACTGTTTGAAGGTATCATGAACTCAGAGGAGAGTTCAGATCAACAAGGAGTGCTGACAGGAGAGAATCAAAAGAGAATTATGATCATTGGGGGAATAGAAGTATTCCTACCAAGCAGCCTAGTTGAGGTCAGAGCATGTGTTGCATATGTAGCAATAGTAGGAGGACAACCAGTAGAAACTGTCATGGAGGAAGAAATGGAGCAGACACTGACGTTTTCCCAAGGAGAAGAAGATGAGCATTCAATAGAATGGCTCAAAATTTTCAGCCAGGAAGCTGAACAAGAGATCGCTACAGTACTAGAAGCTACAGAAGAAGAGGAGGAAGAAGAAGAGGAATCAGACAGGATAGACTTTGTTGGTCTATGTAAAGAATTGGAAGTCTTGGAGAGAAGGGTGATGGTGCAAAATTTGCACATCCAACACGCTAAGTTGGAAAAAGATAGAGGAGCATACCAGCCTGGGGAGCAGTTGGAAGAAGACCTGGAAGAATAAAATCTATCAGAAGGTAAAGGAACTATAGAATTGGAGTCTGCAGCAGAGTGGCCACTCAGTGCCATAAAGAGAGATAAAGATAATAAGGTAGATCGAGCAGATTTGCCCATTGAGAAGACATAAGTGTAGTAGAGAAGACAACATAGAAAGAGCCATCCATTGGAGAAGCTAGACAAGGTGATTGTTGAGATCAGGAGGCTGATGTTGGGGTCAACACAACAAGCAGTCAGCAAAGGGAAGCTGAGCAGAGGAGAACCTACCATAGCAGCAGAGTAGCAGAAGAAGCAACAGTAGCAGCGAAGCAGTGGAGCAGATGGATAGCTCCAGAGAACTGTTTGGGATCCAAGTGGATTTCAACAACGATGCTGGAAAGCTCATGAGAAGGAGCTCATGAATGTTTCACAGCAGAGGATTATGATGTAGGAGCATCACTCCAACCCAGCTATGCACTAGCACACCCAGCACGCGTTCAATGGAGAGGAGAGGTGCAACACTCTCACTTTCAAATTTCAAATTTGAATTAAATGTATTAATTGTTGTAAGGATGGTAGAGGCAAAGCCATGCCTTCAACCATGTTGTAGTTAATGTTGCCTTTAATGGATGATAGCATGGGGATCTAACTCCAATTTAGATTAGATGGCCCATTCAATGTAATTCAGTGTAATTAATGAGAGTTGGTGAGGATGGAGGGAAGTGCTCGAGGAGCCCCCTTTTGTAAAAATATTCTTTGTATCTATAGGAGTTAGTCTATAGAGAGGTAGAGAAGAATAGAGAGAATACGGAGAAGATAAGAAGCCATGAGTTTGTTACAGTCCGAGCTCAAACACATTGTAATTAGGCATTCTTGATTAATACAATCAGAGTGTTTTTTTCTGCAGGTTATTCTGTGTATGTTGATGAATGCCTTTATGTGTTTATGACATGCTATAGATGTATGTTAGAAGTGCATTTGCAGGGATAGATAACTTTCACTATATATTCAGAGTTCTTTGATTTTAGGTTTGGATTCTTTGTGGCTTCATGAAAGAGTGCATGACAGAGTACTGAGATATCTGTAAGCCAGTGCAAGGAGTGCACTTATGAATTCTATAGAATTTCAGACAAAGACATGTCAGAAGGGTGCACCAGCTGAAATCGTTGACCCAGGAAGAAACCTCAAGGTTGTTGAACACCTTGGAGGTAAAACTGTGCAGAGGAGGGCACAGGACAGACAAAATTGTTTAGGGTTCTGTGGAAGCTCTGCCAAGAGGGCATTGAGTGGATGCATAGGGTGCACAGATCACTTTCTGCCCTGCTGATATTTATCTCAAATAACCCATGGAATCTTCTACTCAAATCATATGCTACCTTATTTTCCTTACTGTTGATATGTCTGACCTCGAAGTCGAATTTTCTTAAAGAGGCTAGCCATCTTGGTTGCCTTGCATTAAGATCTGGTTGGATAAACAATTATTTCACACTGCTATTATCCGTCAATAGTAGAAAATTCATACCCATTATGTAGTGTCTCCAAATTTTAGGGCGTGTATCACTGCTGCCAATTCTAAGTCATGAGTGACATAATTTTGCTCATGTTCTTTTAATTGTCAGGACTCATAACAAACCATGTGTCCTTCCTAATTTAGGACACCACCTAGCCCTTCTTTACTCACATTAACACATATGGTAAAGTATTTATCTGGGTCTGCTACCTTTAATATGGGTGCAGTTGTCAATAATTCCTTCAGCTTGTTAAAACTGTCTTGACATTTCAGTGACCAGTTAAACTTGGTCCCTTTCTTTTGTAAAGACATGATAGGGTAGGCTATCCTGGAAAACCCCTCTATAAATTTGTGATAATATATGGTGATTCCCATGCATGATCGAATATCTGCTACATCCTTGGGTACCGACCATTCCATGATGGATTTTATTTTCCCAGGGTCAACAACAATGCCTTCTGTTGAAATTACATGTCCCATATATTGTATTTTCTTTTGATAAAAGTCACACTTATCAAATTTTGTGTACAATTTGTGTTTCCTCAATGTTTACAGAACTAGTTTTAAGTTTTCTTCATGTTCTTCCTCTGTTTTAGAATAGACCAGAATATCAGCGATAAATACTAGTACAAACTTGTCTAAATACTGACTGAAAATAATGTCCATCAGGCACATAAATGTGGTTGGTGTGTTAGTGAGCCCAAAAGGTATGACTACAAATTCCTAGTTCCCATATCTTATTCGAAAATATGTTTTGCTTATATCTTCATCCTTATTCTAACTTGATGGTAACTAGACCGTAAATCCAATTTTGAAAAGATCTTGGCCCCACCTACTTGATCAATCCGGTCATTTATCCTAGGTAAGGGGTTCTTGTTATTAATAGTCATTTTATTCAATTGTATATAATTGATACAAATTCTTAGAGTACCATCTTTCTTTTTCACAAAGAAGACTGGTTCCCCCCATGGTGAAACACTCAGTCTGATATACTCTCTATCCAACAATTCTTGTAATTGGATTTTTAATTTTGTTAATTCTGGTAAGATCAATCGGCAAGGTTCTTTAGAGATAGGGGTGGAACCAGGTAGGAGGTCTATGGAAAAATCTATTTCCCTTCTAGAAGGTAATTTTGGTATCTCATCAACAAACATGTCTCTATATTCACATAGGACAGCTAAATCTTATAGCTTTGGCTTATCTTCTTTTTCTAACAGATTCATTACTTGGATGACATAAACTTGGTAGCCCTTTCTTATGCATTTCTTGAATTGCGTTGCTGAAACTTGTCTGAATGATACTGGTTTTGGTATACCTTGGGTTGTTCTAGTAGTGCCATAATCATATTTAAAGTTAAGTGCCTTTGTAAAAGAATCTAGTACTACTTTGTGGTTTTCCAACCAATCCATTCCGATAATCATATCATCAGATCCTAGTGGTAGGATGTTCAGATTTGTTCTTATGTTTTGACCATCTAAGCTGAACTCGAAATAAAAAATAAAGTGAACTACTTTTCTTTTAGTTCTTGTTGCGACTTGTACTAGCCATGATTTTGTGTGCTTCAGTTTCTCAATTTTATTTGACTCTACTACATTAGGAGTAATATAACTTAACATAGCTCCAGAGTCAATTAAAATAGAAATTCAAGTGTTATTGATTTTACCTTCTATTTCTACCACATAGGACTAGTGGTTATCTTGTCAACCATCAATAGTTGCATTAATCTGATGCAGGCTGATGCCCACATCGCCCACCGTCGAGGATTCCTGCAAATTATGAACAACAGTTATGTTTGCTGAAATTAAACATGGACAGTTCCTCCTTATATGAGGTTCTCCACATTACCATCACTTTAATGGTTCATGAGGGCTATCCCAAAACTTCTTCATTCCTAGATGTATCATTTTACTACTGCCTTGTGTATTCAAATGATTGGAGTGATAATATTTTCTCGAAAATCCTTTTGCTACATTCTGATAAGGAGTTGGTTGGTATCCCTTCTTATGTTGGTTCATTCGATCTTGTTTCTTATCCTTCCAGGCATTTGGAAAGTCTGCCCATTGTTTGTACTAGTCGTAGCACATTTGTGCTTTCCTGAATACTTCACTCAAGGATTTGGGGTTGTCAAACACAATTCTATCCCTATAGGACTACAGTAAATAGCTTAAGAATCATTGGATTTTTACCTTGTCCTCTAGGATATACGGTACGAACCTTAGTAATTCCAGGAATTTCTTTATAAGGTCCTCCATCGTCATCTGTCTAAGTTGTAACTCATAGAATTATTTGTTTTTTCTTTCATAGTATCTTTTAGATAGGTATTGTTTCTTGAAATATTTCTTAAAGTTAGACCATTCCATATTTTTCTCCTTTAGGCCCTTGGCCAGTTTCAGATCTTGCCACCAAATGTTGGCTTTCCCTTTCAGATTGTAAATGGCCATTTTAACCTTCATATTGTTGGAATAGTTATATATCTGGAAGTACTTTTTTATGTCCAATAACCATGCCTCCGCTTCTTCTTCTATTTTGGATTCTCCATCAAAGGTGGCTAGTTTAATCTTCTTAAATTCTCCTTCAAGGTGGTCTACTTGTTTTCTTTTTCAATCTACTTTACTTTTTTCCTCAGGTGAAGGTGTGCCTTTAGACGAACTATATCATTTTTCCACTTCTGGCCTAGAATTCTTGGAGGCCCTTTTACTAGCCTCTTATTCATTATTATCATCCTTTGGGATTTTCTTAGTCACTATGTTGCGTAGCATGACTTCATTTATTTCCTGTTGTTCCTATTGTGCCTTCTTTAGTTTCTGATTTTCGGCTTTAAAAACTTGTAGTTCGATGATGAGATTCCTCATTATCTCCAGAACTTCAGAAGGTGATCTTTCGTCACTATTCTTTCGCTGATTTTCAGGAAGTCTTTGCTCAGGATTCCCATCGATTATGATTTCCTTGTCTTCCTGTGTTGCCATGTTTAACACAAAACATAAGGATTTTTGTTTGTAACAATAAAGGTTTATTAGTTTTCATAAACATAATTATATGCGTAATTAAATCATATGGCCTCGTTCAAGGTCCAAGTGTTGTGACCTTGGCCCTGATACCATATGTAATGTTTCCCTAGAATGCCATAATTTTTCTTTTTCTTTGTATTTAGGACATTTAAAATTAAATTCCTTTGTACTGATCATGTCGATTCTTCCTATTTTCTTAGTAAAGTGGACTTAACGAACATACCTAAACATGACCATAAGGGGTAGCTAACTCAAAAATCATGACAATTATCTATTTGCAAATTATGTAGGTGTTTCGAATTACCCTTCATGTAAACTATTCTTCTAGTCTCTATCACTACTTATCTCTATACATATATAGTAAATGTTGTTACAAGGTAAATTCAGCCTACTTTTCTCGCCAGACTTGATTATAACGTTAGGTATGCCACCGTAACTCATGAGTCCGACCACACTAGTAAGGCATAAAAAGTGATATCAACATATGATCGGCTTCTACATTGAGAGAGGGTGAATCGATTTCCTTGAAAGTGGAGATGGGAAAAAGAGTAAATGAACTTACATTAGTGTGACAGTCCTTTTGTTTGGTCATTAGGGTTTATGAGGCAATGTTCTAAAGATATTTTAAAAGGTTAATCCCTTATGCCTCACAATCGTTTACATATGGACCAATTCTAGCATATTGTTTCCTTTCTTTAATCGATTGACAACCATAAGGAAACCTTAAGAAAAAGAAATGAAAGGTAAGGCTAAAATGATAGTTTTAGGTTCTCTGCCATCATGATTTCTTCGTGGATATGAAGCAAGTTACCATGAATGCGATTGTATTGTATTAAATACCTCTGACCTAGATAATTGAGGCCCCTCTAAACACATTCACCTAAAATAAAGTTCCCCACTAAAATGTGCCACCAGGTACCGATGATCATTGATCAACATTTAGACTAGCTGATGGAGTTCCATAGATTATTATCATTTTCCACTTGATGTTGGCTCTATGTATATTTCCTGCGACTCTATTCCCGAGTTCTCTTGTTAATACTCCTTTCTTGACATAACCCCGGTACTTACAATGGTGACTTTTTCTAGTGGATACTTGTTTGGCAACCAACTATCATTGGAGTCCGTTTTAATCCAAGTAATTGTGACATCCCCAAAAATAAAATAATTTTTGAAATTTAAATTTGCTGGAAAAAAGTATTACATTTTTAGTAAATTCGAATTTGGAAATTTTTTTCCATTTATAGCAATTCCGAATTTCGAATTTGATATTTGTAATAAATTATTATGACTGTTGGGAAAAAATCTGAGCTCACTCAACTAACTATATGACTATGACATTTGTATAAAAAAATAATATTTTATATTGATTGCAGGAGGAAAAATGGAACAACCATGTTAAAATCAGTTGACGATGACTCCATGAGTGGGGAACATGTTGGAACAACCTCTAGGATGATTGTTACAAGTGGAAAATCAGTGATTTGGCCATTGGCAACCCTTGAAAATTAGGGATTTAGAAAGCTGCAAAAATTCCCAAGGGAGGGAAAAGACCTAGGCAAATGATAAATAGCATATGAGAGGAGGCAGGATGTTGCCAAGTATGCTGACGAAGGAGACTATTGATTTACTTGCTGTTATGAACACTACTTGAGTGTGAGGCAAGGGAAAACTATTGGAGATATAGGACATTGCTGAAGAGAAGCCTTTCCAAGTTCTCCTTCATGGATTCATGGTCAGGCTAGGGGGTGAATCAGGCAAGTAGCTTGGCTGCCCTATTCTACAGTTGGAAGGAATGTGGTTGTTCCCTTTGTCTTTCAGTGTATTATTTCAGATCTGTTATTTTTGTCTCTTCTTTGGTTGAATGTTAAATGACTACATACTTGATAGAATGTATTTTTTAATTGTAATTTAGAAACAATATTAAGGACGAAAGATCGAATGCACCCTATTGCAAACTTATGTCCCTCTACTAGTTCAGAATGCATTATCTTTGTTGCATCTCATTATTGTTATGAATACTAGTTCCCGAAAGTATAATAATCAACTCTTAAAGAAGATTTGTGTTGTGGTTTGAATTACTACTGTAGTAAGATAAAGTGTCGTAGTTGAAAATCCCACAAGTAAATTGTAATGCAGATTTGAGTTTACCTACATATTGAATGCAAATGGAAAACTTCATAGTGTATAGACATATATATATATGTATGGATATTTATGATACATAAAGGCATGCACAATAGTAGAGTAATTAACTAAGATTTCGTCCATGTACCAACTGAATAGTCATGATTTTGTTTAGGAGATAGCCCTAATTGCAAGTGTCTAAGATATATATGTATATTCAAAGTACGGAAGTGACCTTGCAATTACCAAGAATTATTATAGACCACCTACAACATGTACACATCTTTATATCAACCATTGTTTAATGAAAATTTATAGGTTGAAATGTTGGAAAATTATTGGAGTGAATCTAATTAACATAGTTTAATTAACAGAAATAATCAAGAGAGGTGTGAAGGCCCAAGGAATAAGGGACATCCCAAAACTTAAACATACCCTTGAGTAAATTCCTAACTGTGTAAATAACAACACAATCACTTAGAAGTTCAAAAGGAAATCCTTTAACACAAGTACAGTAAGTGAAAATTGAATTCATTTACCATCATGCGATTTGGAGTCAACTATAAACAAGATATACATATAGCTGGAAATAGCCGAGTATTTTTTCCTTTTTCAAAATCCTTTCGAGGAAGTAGCCAATATGGCGCTAGTATACTAAATCATTAAAATAACCAATATTCCATTACAAGTAGGCAGAAGGGAAACCTTGTAATTCTTTTAAGAATAATATTACATATCTCATTCGGAATTTGAAGAAAATGAAAATCCCATATAGTGTTTTACTTCCAATGATAGAAATTGCCATCAAAAAATGGGTTACCCTTATTCAATGGTACTGAAACTGGAATAGAACTACACAATAAATAGAAGGACTGGAAAGGGACCATGCCCTTCCTTTAGAAATAAAGGAATGAGATAGTGAGGGTTACGGGCATGGAACCCGAGTACCTTTATCTCCAAGGATGTACACAGATATCCGAAGATGCTTACCGACGAGGACTCTGCAAAATTTGTATCCATAAAATATTAGTAACTAAATATTCCATTGAAATATTAGAACTATATGAAACAAGTTGAATGAAATTATCCACAGAATGGAAATACATCACTTGACATAACCTGTACTTATCTTAGATTTTTCCGTGGGTGTTGTTAGCACTTGGTAAATTTCGTAGATATTGAAAAAGAAGAAATCTACAAAGGTAACTTTATCCAACCACTTTTAAAGCTAGGATCTAGCCCTTCCAGCTTCAGAGAGGGATCTCTCTATATTGTTTAGCTTTGTTTTTAATTCAGATATTAGGATAGGTAAAGGAAACTATGGGTTTTGTTGTAAAAGTTTTTTTGAAGTGGTTGAGACAGTCTACACATCCATTGGGCTATGGGGTCTATATTTAATTAAATATGAGATACAACCAGAAACGACAAAAGAAGATTTACACAGGGCGAGATAATATACTCACTGGATCTTTTAGTAGCTTAAATGATGGATAGAAGAAAAGATAAGAAAGATAAATTCAACTAAGAAGCAGTTAAGAATTTCTTAATTGAAAACATTAGAAGATAAACATTTAAAATATTTAGAATCGGAAACAGGGTATCTAAGATAAATCCTGCAACATACGTTACTCTTAAAGATTAGTTTCAGAAAACAATATGATCACAAAGAAAGAAATACATTCAACTTAGAAAATCAACATCAGCAGTGAACACACGCAAGAATCCTGTAAAAGTGCCTCCTCTTTATTAATGGCAAATCTCTACAAAAAATAGTACAGTCCGATAGCGATAGGGTGTGCGAATCAACAACCCTCAATACTTCAAAATATGAAGTATTCATAATTACAATTACAGTCGTTCCTGTCATAACTGATCAGGATGTTCTCATTCTATTTTTAGTCTAACTAATTTAACTAATCAAAACTGCTTGATGACTGGGTATAACTGCATGCGTAATTTCTAGGGTAGGCCATTGGCGAGGTTCCTGCACAACCTCTTCTGACTGGACAGGTGACTGGACCTGGACAGCTCATCTTCTAATCGAGTAGATCACAGAGTTCCCCCCATCTGAGATGACTAGGCACAATAAATTTGAGCATTCTCCGATACACTTCATCCATTTCCGTATATTTAGCGAATGTGGGCTTAGTGAGGAATATGTATCGAATCTCATGTTGGATAATGATGTCCAGCTAGAGGGCATCTAGGAATGCTTTGCCAGTGATACTTCCTTGTATGCCAGCGAACTTCGAACTGTCTTTAGACACTTCAGACAGTTTCTTTTTGTAATCTGGGAGTGTCATCAGTTTATCATTAATAACCTTTAGACCGGGGAGGCCTTTCTTCTGGAGAGCCTCGATCTTACTGAAGAAACTTTGAATTCCTTGGTCCATGACCTGAACCTTTTCTTCCAGCTGAAGAATTAGACTTCTCTTGGTCAAAACCCTTTTTACCTCAATTATGGTCTCTGTTCTGTCCTCGAGCTTTAGTTCTTCTAGTTCTTCTCTGGTCTTGGAATTTAGGAACCTGATGATATCATTTTCTTGTGTTGGCATGTCTCCCAATTTTACTCTAAACTTCTCAATGGCCCGTTTGCTCCTCTGGACCAACTCATTCTGCTCAAACATAATTTGGATCATTGGCCATATCTCATTTATGGACTTTATGATGTCTGTCCATTCATTCTCTTTGACCTCAGCCAAATTCTTCCCTGCCACTGTTTTCTTTTGGAGCTACTGTAGCTCCTTCTTGAGTTGTTCAGTTACCTGCTTCTCTTTAGATAGAGTTGTCTGGAAAGAAGTTTTGAGCTCTTGGAGGTTCTTGAATTCCTTCTTAAGTCTACTGATTTTTGTCTCTTGCAGGTTCATCTTCTCCATGGATTTTTCAAGGTCGACTGTCCCTTCTTGCGGTGTCACTAGTGTTGCAGACGGGATTGTTTTCCCTGCTGTTGTGCTTGCTCCTGAGATAGGAATGGCACACAAGGGAATGACTTCCATTGGATTCATCTGCTCCTTCTCCTTTAGTAATATACCCATCTCAACCTCCATATATTTGAGTTGTGCATTCTGCTCCATGAGCAGCCTGAGCATTTCGTCCTTCTCGCCTTCCTTCTCTGCTATCTCCTTAGCATGTGAGTCTTTTGTGGGCGGGAGTTTCAACTGTTTCCTCAAGGAAGCGATGTATTCATTCTTTTTCTTTATCATTTCCTCAACATCTTTGACATTTGAAGGATCGTAGCCGATATTGAGGACCATCTCCTCCAAAGTTTTGATTATGTTGTCCTTCGCAAAAGAGGATATCTTCTCTAGCTTGAGCTACATCTGAGCATTGTTCAATGATACCTGAAATTTTGCTGCAGAAGCTGAAGCATGTGCCAATGTGTGGAAAACCATCTCCCCTATTTGTTTGTGCAGATCCATCTGATCTGCTGGGTGCACGTCCTTCGCCTGGAATTCAAAGGTGGCCCTCTTGTAGTCTGAGATTACCTTGGGATCTGGTACTTGAGCTTGAAGGTAGGCCATGTGCATCCTACCCTTTTCTATGTCAAATGCTGATAGAAACCTATGTTGAGAGGTGGATGACTGCTTCCAAAAATGGGCGTAAGTACTGCTGGTGAGGGTCTGGTTCTTTTTCTTGATCAACTCGTACTTCTCAAAAATTCCCAACTTGGGCCCAGTCTTGCCTGTCTGAGTGTCTAATGGGGAATCTGAGGATTTCTTTAGCACTACTGGGGTGATGCCCTGATAAAGGCTCGAACCAAAGGGTGGAATGACCAGCTTGATTATTGTGGTAGTTACTGTGGTAGGCGGGACTTCTTGTTCTATAATCGGACCAGGCACTGAAACTATCTTGGGCCTCTTTGTGTGCAACTGGAACACTTCTGATGATACCTCCGTTACCAGCGGAGATGACTCTTGTCGAGGCCTTTTTTCCTTAGGGACCTGCGGTGTGGTAGTTGGTGGCACACTCGTTTGGGGAACCTGCTTTTCCACTTCAACCTGTTGTTCCACTTCGACCAAGGTGTCAGGCACCCACACTGTCTGATTTGTAAACTTTTCGATCTCGGGCTTGGACTCATGCACATACGAGATGTTTTTATTTTTCACCTGCATTTATGAAATGATCCCGCATGGATCATAGTGCCATGGAAAACTTAAGAAAAACTTCATCTCTCTCAGCATCCAGTCTGCTTCTTCTCCGACACCATGACTGTTGCAGATGAAAGAGTCTATCTGCCCTTTGATGCACAGCTGCTGCTTTTTCTTCAATGAGATGAAATGAATGTCGTCTGAATTCATGATTTGTCTAATATACTCTAATGAAAAGATTCTTACCGGTACATACTTTGGCATCTTATAGGGTGGCAATTCACACCCGAAAACTCTGATCTCAGCGTGGTTTTGGTACAGGAACCAGTCTCCTATCTTTGCATTGTCTGAGAGATGTAGAATTCTCTGGACCTCATCATTTATTCATGGCTCAGGCCTGTCGCTCAACATGCTTACCACTGGGTGATAGAAAAGATCAATCAAAACCTTGAAGCTATACTCAGTGGAGTTATTCTTCGGCAGAGAAGTCCATGCTGTGACTGGCTGAGGCCTTCCATCTGCGTCCATCTTCTGCATGGAGAAACTAAACTTATTAGCTTAAAAGTAAATGAACATGTATGCCAGTATAGAAGAATATCTGAACATGCCCTCTGTGCCAAAATTCATGAACTGCTCGTGAATATTATCGGCCAAGAAGGTGTTGTAGTCGAACTGCGTTGTGGGCTTTTCATCATTTGAGAAAATGGACAAAAAACCCAAGATGGGCTCATCTACCCATTCGTCGGAATAGTAACCAAGTAGGGAAGAAAGGGAGGAAATGAATTGGCTTCCCTTGGTGGAGAACATGGATGACGGGTAAGGGGGATTTGTGGAAGGGAATTGAGCAGAAGTGGGGAGGAAAATCTCGAATATCTGAGCTCTCTGGGGAAAGGTAATTTTCTGATATAACTCAGTGAGGATTTCTAAATTGAAAGGGGACGCAGATTCAGCACCAGGAATTTGCATCATATGGTCTATTTCTTTGGGAGTGATGAAAAACATGGTGTCTCCAGATGAGGATACGATGGCTTGTTGTTCGAGAATGTAATGGGCTTGGAATTTCAGTGTGAATTCAGGGAAATGGTGGATCTGGGGAAAAATGTAAAGGGGAAAATTGGATTCCCAGAGTCCAATTTCATCGCTCTGGTCTAGGAACACTTCTCGGAGCCATGAAAGGAGATCTGAAAAATCAAATTCGTAAATGGTATCTGTGATCAGTCGGTCTTTGTCGACCAATTGGATTTTGTCCAAGTCGACAGGAGGCGGGAGAAGAGGATTCTCCTCTCCTTCTTCTTGTCTTGGCTTTGGTGCCATCTCTTGCAACAATACCTGCAAATAAAACTGGGTTAGTGGGGTCGAGTGACAGTGTATGAATGTGACAGAAAAACAATGGAGGCGTCAGAGATAAAAAATTCTGGTGCGATGAACAAATAGTGAATGAAGGAGGAAAATGGTAGTTTTATTTAAAACTGGGGTCGGTTGGTCACGGGAGACAGGTCAGCAGGATAACAGGTATGTTATCCTATAATAAATGGACAACATGCCACTTGGGGGTGAGATGGCAAGTGAGGGTGACCCCGACATACGAACGAATGATGTGGAGGCCAGGGATTGGTGGTAAAAGTCACAATAAGGGGCTGATAATGAGTGAAAGGGGTTAGGGACTGACAACAGTTATGGGATGGGACACCACTTGGGAGCAAGTGGAACCAGTGGGAGATGAAGTCCCTGAGTGAGGATGGCTGTCAGATGACATATGATGAAAAA
>ML796268.1:168768-193472 GCA_009831015.1 Picea engelmannii | reverse complement strand
ATCTTACTCTCAATCTCTCTTTCTCTCTCACGCTTTGTCAATCTATATGTCTCTCCCACCTTCCCACCCTACCTCCCCCTTACCTCTCTCGCATTCCCTCCCTCCCTAACATGCAAGTTTTAAAAAGAATTATTTTATTTAAAACATAAAGTATTTAATTTTATTCATGCTGAAAAACTATTGATTATATAAATATTTATGAAATATTTAAGTTCAAACACAATATATATCTTATAATATAATGTTTTTTCACATAAATAAAAGAATAGTGTAGAAAAATTTTCAATATATCTAATTAATTAAATAAAAATAAGATAAAAATATAAATTAATATGCTTAGCATATAAAATTATCATAAAATATAAATATTTTATTTGCACAAAAAAAGTAACATTAACTATTAGTTTTAAAATTTATAACATACAAATAAATCAGACAAAAATAACAAATACATTTGATACATACTCAAAGAAACTAAATCACATATAAATAATATATAACAATAAAATTTAGAAAAAAAATATTTTATAAGATAAAATATTAGTATTATAAAATTCTATACATGCATTATTGAGATAATTGACATAATAAAATACACATATTAAACAAGAAAAGAATGGAAATCTTATAACAATTAAATTTCATTTTAGTAAAATATAAAAATTAAGTAAACATCAGTTTTCAAAAACATTTAAAATATCATGAAAAATAAATATGTATGTTACAATTAATTAAAAAAAATCAACTGGCCAAGAAAATCTAGATTTTAAGTTTTCAGTTGGTTCTCTATAAATAGATGGGTTCAGTTGGCTCTCCGTTAGTATATCCTTTCTTATATTAAAATATAATTTGTACATTTTTATTCATTTCTAATTTAAAAATATATATATGTTTGTAAGTTTTTGTTTTTTTTATTTACTTTTCATTAATTTTTTCCATCTTAAAATACAATTTCTATACATATATTTAAGTTCAAACACAATATATAGCTTATAATATAATGTTTCTTCACATAAATAAAAGAATAGTATACACAATTGTTATAACCCTAAATTGCACCACACATGCTTACATGGCATCAGGCCAACTCATATCCCTTCATTGCCAAAACATCTGCTGAACAACCTCTTTGAAAATCCTCTTGGGTCAAGGTACACGCGCCCTAACCCACCACTGCACGCGGGTGAACACTGGCGGGCCTACTATAGCCTGCGTTTACCTAACAAAACACAAAAATAGAAAAGTTGTCGAAGGGACAAAAAGCTATGGGTCAGTTAACTGAAACTCTCGGCCATGCATGACCGAGAGTTCTTCCAAAACCCTAGCTCCTTCTAGCCTATAAAAGAAGGGGTAGGGGTACCATTTGGAGGAGGAAAAATTATAGCAAAGAAACTCTGCACATTTGCCGAATCCAGTTGTCCCAACACTTTAGCCTTTCCTCAAGCCTAAGGAGAATTAAGGCAAAGCAGTTGGAGCACAAAAGAAGAGGAGGAGCCCAGGATCAGGATCAAGGAGCGGTGGCCGGTCTTGACTTTGATTGTAAGTTGATTCATTTTGAAAATAATAAAATAATACTTTTCCCATCCGAATGCATGAGTTATCTATGATTTGTGTAATTTATGCTTAATTTCTAACCCTCAAGTAGAAAAGTAGCATTCATGCATAGTGTTTTGTCATGATTGCAGGTTAACTTTGGAAGGAGCAGCGCAAGTAAGCGAGCAAAGTGCAACGGAGGATATACACCAAACATCAATAAAAAGGTTAGTAGTTCGTTTCCATGCATGTATCGTGAAAGAGGGGTTTAATTTTTGGGTGGTAGGTTAAAAATTCATTTCTTTACTGTCAAAATCTGTATGCAAGTTTGACCCTTGTTTGCTAGTCCATAGGGTATATTTCCCAATAACAGAATTGGCGACCATGCTGACGATATACTCTTTAGGTTTTCCGAATTTAGTTGAGGTTTTTGGGTAGTTTAAAGGATCAGATTTATGTTTCTTTGTTTTTTTGTTTTCTGTTAGGTCAGAGCTAGCAGGGAACCTGATTCTTTATACCAGTTTTTCCTTGATTGTTGCTTGACGATAATTATTGGGACACACAGAGGTACAGGTGGCCTGCAGAAGGCCTGCACGCGTGTACCCACGCTAATCTCTTACAACACGCGTGTAAACGCTAGCTGTAGAGGTTTCAGTAGCGTGTAGGAGTCAAAGAGCTTGAGAGGCAGTCCTCCTCTTCCCTGTTAGAATTATACATTCTCAGGGGGATTTTTGGATCCTGTCTGAGTCTTGTTGGTTCATAGTCTTGTCCCAATTTGCTTTATTGCGTTTTGTTATTCTTTGCAATTATTTTTCTTTTCTGTTGGAAGAAGCATCCAAGCCTTTAAGAGACCCTGGTTATCAATACCAGAGGCCTCTTCCTGGTCTGGGCTGCCTGTGTTTATTTTTGTCTTAGATTTTATACATACACGTGCTCTGTGCAAGTGCAGCTCGTGGGTACACACACTCTGTAGTATCTCAGCACGCGTTCATACGCATGTTGTTTCAGTGACAGAGGCATGCTTGATAGGTTGATTTTCAATCAAGGCAGGGCAGTCATCCCATCCTCTGGTGAGAAGCGTTCCTCTTAGGTGTCTGAGTCTAGGATTGCACAGTCAGTAGGTTAGGGCCTCTTACCCTTAGCCTGTTTTTTCTTAGTTGATAGTTGATAGAAAATATATAAAAAAAAAAAATGTTTTATGGTTTTTAGACAAGCGTAAGAATTTGTGCTTTCTGGATTTCCATTGTGTGTCATTTCTCTGATTCTTTGCGATCTGCGCTTTAAGACAAAATTTTGTTTTATTTTCTTGGTTTTGTGCTTGTCATCATTTTCCCTTTGTTGCTTCAATTAACACTTAAATATATATATATATATATATATATATATTTCATTTTCTTCTTTGTTTGAAGATTGTGTTTCTGCATCAATAGCTAGGGAGAAGTCTTTTTGTTCATAAGTTTTTGCAGTGCATTTAGAGAATAAGTATCTCGTAGTCGAGCAAAATTCCTTTATGCTTGTTGCATGAAATCTTAGAAAAAAATTGAAAAAGAAAAAGAAGTCTTTCTTTGTGAAAAGTTGTTGATTTTTGCATTTAGTAAAAGTCTTCTGTTTCCAGCATTTTTTCATTCGCTTTTTCTATGAGTCTTTACACATCATCAATTTCACCTTCATAACCCATGACATAAAAAATCCCATAAAAGCAACGCTAATTTAAAATCTATTAGACTTTTTGTTTGTAGGGTTCATACACTAGTTCAGGTCTAGGGCCTTGGATTAGGTTGGAGAGGAAACTCTCCAAGGCCACTCAAAACAAAACATTGGAGTTTGTGATAGGGAGTGTAGAAGTCCAGTTTCATGGGAGTTATCCGGGACCCCCCTCTAACACAGGGGATAAACATGAGGTTGTGTGAGGAAAGGTAGCAGAGATAACCCCTCCAAAGCTAGACCAAGCGTAGTGGAGAACACATATCGAGGATTTGTTGTGGGATTCCATCGTTTGCATTTGACACGTGGCTTTGTGGGTCTTGAATCCATTCGAGGTACTTAGTTGTCTTTCAGAACACTTTCTCTCGATACCCTTGACAGGTTTCGGGCTTGATACCCTGCTCATTGTGGTCTACCCGATTATCGATTGTACCCGCCTGGTGACTGTTCGCGTGCTAGCAAAATAGTTGCCAATCTTTTCTAGGGACATACACAGGTGACTGCGGGGGTATATTGTGGTACCTAGGAAAGACATCAGGCCACACTTTGCAGAGTAAACCCAGAGGGTTCTTCCATTTTCGAGTGGCACTTGCACCAGTAAGTTTCTCTAGTGTTGGTTGTTGTAATTGTTCTTCAAAATAGTTAGTGTTTGCTTGACTTATCTCTTAGGGGCTTCTTTTTTAGTGTGTGTTACTACTTGAACGTGTAGAATACCTTAGCGTGTCTTGGATCTTCTCACACAGTAGAGGGTCCCGAGCTCTGCCGGTCACGAAGGATTTTGGGCCTGTCGCTGGTTATACTAGAGCCACCCCCGCCACCATTTAGGAGGAAGCTAGACCAACAAGGGTCTTTCGAAGAAACCGGGTTACAAACCATTGAGCCCGAACAAATCCTGGAGCAATCAACCACCAATCTTGGTTTTGCTGAAACCCCAACCACTGATACTTGGCCATCGGTCAATATACCAATCCAATTTTATGAACGCCTGTCAGTGCCTCATACAGCTATGGAAACAAATGTTGTTACTTCCTCTGGGAATTCTTCTATTCCCACCACCGTTGCTACCACAGGAGAAGCATCTCCTAACTTTCCATCATCGATTCAGGCCACCATGTTCTTGGCCGCAACTACGTCGCACAGTGGACCGACCTCATCTATCGTGGCGGCCACAACCCTCTTTACACCTAGTGTGACAGGCTCTCCGTTCTCATACGGTATGCCTAGTTCGGGCACAAGTCTTGTACTCACTCACTCCACTTTATAGACTTTGGGTCTGGGGGCAGGGAGCTCTAACTCTCCTCTGCAAGGTCAACTTGGGGGAATTCCTATCCCTTTCAATGCTTTTCCTTACGTTGGAGGTCATATCTCTCCTTCATCCCCTTCTCTTGGTGGTCTACATCAGCAGTCCACCAGGTAGCCTACACACACGAGTTCATTTGGAGCCGGGAGTCAAGGAACACCTGCGCACACTATGTTGGTAGGTTCATCACTGTTTGTTTGGAACAGGATGTTTGGTAACAACACTTTCGCATCCACTGCTTTCCCATCTGGGGGCACTCCCATCTTTGGACAGTCTACTCTGGCATAGGGTACTATTCCTACGCCGGGGGAACATATACCAGGACCTTGGAACTTAGAAAAAGGATCCGTTCCCTCCTTTGGAATGTCATTCTGGGGTAACTATTTCCACATTCAATGGAACCCTGAACATAATTCTATGCCTCTCCCAGCAGGACTGACATGGGGTAATCCTTCCCAAAGTCCGTCAAACACGATGAATGCCCAACATCCTATGTCTTTTATGTGGAATCAGCCAATGATGTATCCACAGATGAAAAATTCTTACACTGGTTAGGGCCATGGTTTCTACCAGAATCTGGGCCAGCATCCAAACTTTTCCTGGCAACCTGGTGCCAGTCAAACTCTAGGAGCCTTTTTCCTAGGCTATCAGTAGCAACCCAAACTACCATTCCTGGCGACGTTACACTTTCCAGATTTGACAAGGTTGTTAAATGATCCTATTTGTCATGATCTGCATTGGCCTCCTATGCCAACGAAGTTGCCTTCAGACATTCCAAAATTTGAGGCCAAGCCTAATGAATATCCAGGTGATCACGTGACTACCTTCCATCTTTGGTGTTCATCTAACTCATTGAAAGATGACTCCGTCCAGTTACAATTGTTTCAACGCACTCTTATCGAGAGTGCTGTGAAATGGTACATCGAGCTTGATCACTCAAGATACTCTTCTTTTGGCGAACTGGCGATGGCCTTCCTTAACCATTTCCAGTTACCTGTGAGATACGATGCTGGCACAGAGCTGCTTGCCAATTTCGAATAGACGACAACAGACCAAATCTCTGATCATATGCAAGAGTGGAGACGCCGAAAGAGTCTAATCAAAGTACTAGTCCCACCAGCATTCCTGCTTGAGTGGTTCCTTAAGTTTTTAGTCTCGCAATTATCCAAATACGTCGCGACTTCAGGATTTTTCTCCGAAGAAGATGCCATCATGAGGGCTCAATAGTTTGAGCTTATCTATTCTCAGTCTGGTTTATTATACAACATCCTGCCAGATGCACCATGATCGATACTGGATAAAACTAGACAAAGAGATGGACCACATGCCGATGGTATTGTTGGTTCAGCACAAACCAAGCCTGCTGAGCAATTGACAAAACAATTTCAATAGTTATCTATCCAACACTCAGCTGCCAGCCAGACTACTTCTTTGGCTGCTCCTCCTACCCAAACATTGAAAGTACACTCCATGCAGATGACTAACCCAAAGGCCACCGAGCATCCTGAAGGGAAGAAAAAACAACGAAAGAAGTGTAAGGGGGAGAAAAAACCCATTGATAATGCTGGTGAGGGCACCACGAAAAAATGGAAGGCGAGGTATCCGTGCAACTTGTGTGTGGAATACCACCTGACCCATCTTTGTCCTCGACTTGCAGAGGCCCAAAAGTTTGTCACATAGCAACAGTAAGACGTGTTGACTAATCCCTTTCAGCATGGGAAAAATTTAACTCAAGCCTCTACAAGTGCTGAAGGGGGCATCCAGGAAACCTGCCCCCCTCCAAATAATTCCTCATCCGCGAACGTATATATGGTTAGGGGTGATGCTTTCATAACAACTAGAGTGCATGACTATAGTAAACCAAGTGCCTCTGATAAGGGAAAAGAAGCCATACTCCCACCTCTTCCTCTACAGATCGAGAAGACGTTGGGTGAAACAATGACACGCATTCCAAAGGGTGCATTTAAGAAATCTTCTCACAACCCCAATGCACAGGCCGCCCAAAATTACTCTGTGGTGGAAGATTTATCACAAACCCCATGTGCGATGTCCACTTTGGAGGTCCTCTAAAGTTTCCCTGCTCATAGGAAAGTCTTGCTAACTTCTTTAGGCTCTACTGAGACTTGTAACCCAGGTACCATCATGCTAGATATGACTGACTTAAAACCTTGTCTGCCTTACCATGTAGTGTTTCAGATATTAGTGGCTTATCCCACTAAAACTTTTACATGCAATATTTTTCGCACGGTGGTCGACAAGGGCGCCTCGACATGCATTATGTTGCTAGCATGTTGGAAGGCCATTGGCCAGCCTACTTTGTCTCCATCACCTACCCTCCTCACTGCATTCGATGGTTTTTCTTTCCAACCACATGGTATCATCCCTTCTTTCCCCATGTAGTTAGGAGGGAAGACTGTGTGTGTCGAGGTAGAGGTAGTCGATGCCCCCCTCGACTATAATATCTTGCTAGGTTGGAGTTGGACTTATGCTATGCAAGCTTTGGTTGCTACAGTTTTTCGAGTCTTATTGTTTCCACATGAGGGTCGGATAGTGACCATCGATCATTGTCCTTCTCTAGACCTGACCTAGCTTTCGGGGCATCCATAGTTCCCATGATTGATAATCCTCAAGCCAGTGTCATTAACGTAGGAGTTGGTTTATGCCCATCTTTGATGGATACCTTTGATTACCCACCTCCTCATGACGATGTCAAGTTTATATCGCATCACCACACGGCCGAGATTTTTCAAGTTTCATCGTTTCACACGACTTACTTTAGGGATCTGTGGATTCTTCCTTCCCCATCAGCCACAATGGATGAGACAGGGTACTCTGGCATGTCCATGCCCTTGTCGGCCATTGAAGTAGCATACTCTTTAGTCCGACAAGCTTCAACTAATCCTGATCCAACTCCCGCACAAGAGTTGGATCCCCCTCTAGAGCCTATCTGGGCTCAGGGTTCTCTCGCCAACACTAAATCGTTAGACTTAGTCTTTCCTTCTGACAAAGAAGTAATCGAAGCCATGACTAGTCTAGACAAACCTTGGGAGGATCTTCATCACAGATCGTATTTCCTCCCAGAGTTACACCGAATCGAGGTAGGAGAATTCACTATCACCATGACGGGAGATCATCCATGTCCTATTAACCTCTTAGCTACACAGAAAATTTATGCTGAGGAAAATATGGCGACTATCACTGAAACTATACCTATCAATATCTCCTGAAACCCTGGTGTCATGGAGAATGTCTTCGTCGGAGCGGATTTCTCCCCCGAAGAGATTCAAATTTACATGGATCTTTTCAAAGAATTCCGCGATGTTTTTGCTTAGTCTTATGAGGAAATTCCAGACATCGATCTGAAAATAGTTGAACATGAAATCACAACGTATCCTGATGCTAAGCCTATTCAACAACAACTTCATCCAGTCAATCCTATGAAAGCAGCAGCCATCAATATTGAGGTTGAGAAATTGCTCAAGGCAGGGTTTATTTACCCTATCCATTTGACTCAATGGGTTTCAAACCCTGTGCCAGTCAATAAAAAACAAGGCATGATTTGTGTATGTACCGATTTCCGTGATTTGAACAAGGCATGCCCAAAGATAATTTTCCAACCCCATTCATCGACCAGATCATTAATGAATGTGCCCATTGTGAATCATTTTCATTCATGGATGGTTTCTTAGGATATATATCAAATCCAAATCAAACCTGAGGACCAACACAAAACGACATTCATTTGTCCATGGGGTACGTTCACCTATCGTAAGATGCATTTTGGCCTTAAGAATGCTAGGGCCACTTTCCAGTGGGCCATGTATTTTGTGTTTCATGACCTCAAACATATAGTCAAGGCCTATCTAGATCATTTAGCATCATGCTCTCACAAGCGAAAGGATCATCCTACACACCTCAGATTAATCTTCGAACGTTGTCGCTACTACAGGATTCTCTTGAATCCCAACAAGTGCAACTTTTGCATCACGTAAGGAAATTTGTTAGGTTTCATCATTTCAACATCAGGGATCATGGTCGATCCTCTTAAGGTGGAGGCAATAATCTAGTTCCCCCCCCCCACGTACAATCTTACAACTTCAAAGTCTTCAAGGCAAGGCAAACTTCTTACAATGCTTCATCACCAACTATGCCGAAATCACCAAGGGCTTTATGTGTTTACTGAAGAAAGATGTTCTCTTTTTCTAGGACAAAGCTGCTCAACACTCTTTCAATGCATTAAAACATGCCCTCACCACAACACCTCTACTATGGCCACCTAATTATAACAAAGAATTCTTATTATATCTGGCTGCCACAGAGTCAACCATAGTCATTGTTTTAGTTCAGGAAGATGACTCGTTTTCAGAATACGTGATCTATTACCTGAGTTGAGGCCTCGTAGGACTGGAACTTAATTATTCCCATCTCGAAAAACTTGCGTTTGCAGCAGTTCATACTGTTCAACGGTTCTGTTACTATGTTTTGTTTCGCAAGACCACCGTCGTTTCTGTCGTGAATCCATTCCAGTACATGTTGACACGATGATTTATCAACAGAAAAATCAGTAGATGGATGGTAATCCTCCAAGATTTTGACTTAGACTTCGTTTTATCCAAGTTCAAGAAGTCATTGGTCTTCGCAAAACTTATTTTGGAGCTTCCGGTTGAGTCAGGTGACGTTGTTCCTGAGGAATTGCCTATCCGGGGGGATATGTCTTTGATTAAATATTTAGACCCCTAGTACGGAGATATACTGATTTATCTCTAGACTTTGAAGTGCCCCACCTCTGCTTCTCATGATGAGCATCGACGGATACGCCATCAGGATAAGAATTATATCATACTCGATGATACGTTGTATCAGAGAGGTGTAGATTGTGTTTTTCATCGATGTCTCACTCATGAGGATGCCATCATAGCATCATAGTGCTCAAAGATTGTCATACAGGAGCTTGTGGCGGTCATTTATCTGGGTTGGCAATAGCCCAGAAGATTTTACGAGCCGGTTACTTCTGGCCCACACTTATGAAAGATTGTATCGATTCGGTCAAGAAGTGCCATCCGTGCCAAATCTTTTCTCGAAAGATGAGGGCACATCCAGCTCCCATGTTTTCTGTCATAACAGTTGGTCCCTTCACTAAATGGGGGATTTATTACACTACATGCAACCCCCCATCAACAAGGGGGCACCGCTATATCATCGTAGCTGTCGACTACTTCACTAAGTGGGTCGAAGCTATGCTGATGTTCAAAGATGACAGAGAGATTGCAACTCTCTTCTTATTCAACCAAATTATAGCAAGGTTCAACGTCCCGAGAGAGATTGTCACTGACATCGCAGTCACTTTTATAATCAAATGATGACCGAGTTAACATCAAATCTTGGGTTACGACAGGAACACTCATCACCTTACTACCCCCAAGCCAATGGGTAGGTGGAAGCTGTAAACAAAACACTTAAGATGATTCTACAACGAACTATCAACTCAGCCAAGTCAAACTGGCATTTGATGTTATACTCGACATTATGGGCTTACCGATCGTTAGTTAAGACTGCAGCTAGTTTCTCACCTTTCCAACTCATTTATGGGCTGGAGGCATTCTTTCCCATCGAATGTCAAATCCCATCTCTGAAATTTGCAATACAGTTATTGCTAGACACTTCTCCACTTGAAGAACGGTTAGTACACCTTGAGCAGCTTGATGAACAGCGTCACGATGCGGCCCTGGGAAATGAGGCTCATAAACATAAGGTCAAGTGTCAATATGATAGGTTCATTCGTCCTCGAGTTTTTTCTGAGGGCGACCTTGTCCTGGTCTATGACCAAGATAAGGATCCCCTGGGGGCAGGAAAGTTTAAACCCATGTGGTTCAGACCCTTCATTATTAAGGAGGTTTTAAAAAAGGGCGCTTATTGTTTGGTCGATTTTGAAGGGAATTCTTTGGCGGAGCCTAGAAATGGGCTCTACCTCAAGAAGTGTTACTCATAGAAAGGTCACTGTGGGTAACTTTTTGTAACATATGTATAGTTTTTGTACTATTACTTTTTTACATTTCTTTTAAAAAGTGTTATGGACGTGTCATTGATGTTATATTTCGTCAATATGGAAGATGTCAAGTGAGTCCGAGGTGTTCGTTGGGTATGCGGACGGTGCTAGTCGACACACGTGGAGGCTTGCCTTCGCAGCTTGGGTAATCTTTACACCACAGGGTCAGTTGTTATCTTCCAGAGGTATATGCTTAGGTGACACCACGAATAATGTTGTTGAGTATAGTGTAGTTATTGAGTTTCTTCGTGATGCTTTGTCATTGGGTATCTCTCGTCTCCAGGTCTATCTAGATGCTCAACTGGTTGTGTTACAGCTAAACAGAATATACCAGGTTCATGACCCAACTTTACACCGACGATTCCTTAGGGTACATCTCTTGGAATGCAACTTTGATTATATCACATATCTTCATGTTCCTAGGATTTTAAATCAAATCACAGATACTCTAGCTAATCACATTTTAGATTGGCATCTTTCTCACATATAAAAAGATCATGAACATAAACATGTAAATACATTTTTGTACACATAATCCATAAGACACAAAAAAAAGATAAAAACCATATATAAACATCATAAAATCCTCAGATTCCATAGATGGACGCAAGAGCCTCACAAGTGGGAACAATAACGAGTCACTGGTCTTATGCCCTCAAAAACAATATACATATCAGTGCTCGTGGCACATAAAATTCTAATGTATGCTCAGGGCCTATGCGCCCTGTTATAATCATGTACATCTTGGGCTAAATTCCTAAACAATCAGACCCATTTCCGAGGTGCCCCCATGACATGAGTCTACATGGAGGGCAACAGGTCCTCTATCTCTGCCATAGGGACTATGCGAGTGAGCGTAGTGAAGTTCCGCTCAATTTTCCTCAGGACCCTCTCGACCTCTCCTACTGGGAGGTTCCCTGCTACTGCTACTCCTCCAGCGGCGGAAGCTCCGGCTTCTAGACGTGGGTGACGCTTGTTCTGTGCATAGTCGGCAGGTCACATGGCTCCCACATATGCATGCAATAAATGTTCACCCATCAAAAACTATGGTATACAAAAACATGATATATATCAAAAAAGACATAAAAATTACATATGCAAACAAAAATTGTATAGGTGGATACTTACCCATCTCCCCTCGCTCCTCACCAGAAGGCACTTGTATCTCTAGATCTTTGGAGAAGTCGATCCCTACATATGGGTAGTCCTCAATAGCCGGGATCTGTTGTGACAGCCAAGCAAAAAAGTCATCGTTGAAAGCCTCCACGGTCCTTCCACCACCCTGTCACGGTAGTAACACTGCCCATCTACATACTGCGGGGAAAGTGGTCAGATGTCCTTGTACTGTCAGCTAAGGACTGAAGCACAGAACTCTCTCAAAAAAGAATGAACACAGGATGGTCCCAAACCCGAAGTTTCTGTGTGTCTGCTGTCGGCAAGCTATCAACTGACTCTTCATGCACTCCAACAGTGTGGTACTCCAATAAAAAATTTGTGCATTCATGCACTGGAGCCTGATGCACAACTGTTGAGCCGGTAATCCACCCAATGAGCAATAAAATAGTTTGAAGGGTGAGGCTGGTAATCCTACTAACGGGTACCGAGGAGCCTCTATGATCAGTCCCAATCTCACAATACTCATCTATAAGCTCTGAGACCTTTCTCGGCCCTGCAGGAAAAGTCTGAAGGTTGACTGGTTCCCCTCTCCTTGAGAGGCCAGTCAAAAAGTAAATATCCTCGGTGGTGGGCACCAAGGATTGCCCCTCTAGCATGAACGCCTCTGCATCGGGGTGCCAGTAATCCACCAAGGCATTCAATAGCCTTGGTTGTGCATGCATAAACAGACATAAAAATAATTTTAACAACCCACATTGTGTCAGCAGGGCCACAACGTTCGGATCTGCAGCCACTAACTCATTGACGGCCTCGTGCTCCCTTTCCCTCCACTGTACATACATCCTACCAACACAACAAGGTAAAAGGAGGGTCAATACTTGTTATTTTTTGCTTTTTCATCACGCGGGGGCGGGGTGGGGGTGGGGGTACCCGTGACCTGTAGAGGTGATAGTCGTGGGTACCCATGGGAAGGCTTTGCTCTGCACATGGGTACCCGCGGGCTGACCTTGGACAACCCGCGTTTGCCTAGGGCTGACCTTTTTGAGGTCTACGCCCACCCCAAAAATCACCTAAATGCTAAAAAGAAAGTATTGAATAGCTAGACAAGGGAGTTTGTACTTACTTGGTCCAAGCAGAAGTCTGTTTCGTCCACTGTAGCTCCCAGAATCACGATCTTTGACAAAGGGGGCCTTTTGGCTCCAGAGTCAATTTCCGAATCAAAAATGGTGATAATGAGCTGCCAGCTTCTATTTATAGACTTTTTGACCTCTTTTTGTCACTTTTTTGCCCCCCCTTATCAGTTTCTTTATACCAAAAACCATTTTAAGTGATCCAAGAGTCATATGGGAGGGATTTGAGTAGGTATTGGGACACTTTTTTTTTTAGTTTCGAAATATATATATATATATATATATATATTAACGGTCCATAAAAAAAAAAATTCAAAAATGAACTTGAGCATATAGGTTAGGATATTATCCCCACTTTTGCATCTCGTTGCCTTTTTTATGCTATAGGATCGATCCCATCCAATTGTGACATGGAACTGTCATATCTGTTATAGAAGTGTCGCAACTTGGTGGTAGATCTTACCAAAACATGGATGCCCTAGGTAGGCCCTGGTTGCATTATGGTGTCCATGCTGTTTCTAACAACACTGTAGGCTCGGGAGTCCGTATAGTCCTTCCCGAATACAAGTTTGAGCCTCATTCACATGGGTCTTTTTCACTCTTTGTCTTACCCTCCAAACTCCCAAAACATAACGGGTCTCCTTTTAAGCCATTTTCAGACCCTTTAAAAATAAAAAGATTGCCAAGCGATCTTGTGACCTTTCACGTTCGTTAAAATGAAATTTGAAGTCACGTCTGTCCTGCGGTAGTTTACCCCTTTTTCGGTCCGTATGGTCAACTGTACGAACAAAGGAATAGTCTATTTAATTATCATTCTTTAGAAGAGTATCCTCAGGTATAATTTTATTCCTTTTCCGGGGCTGAGGGACTAAATTTATGAAAAAGAAACCCCCACGGAGTCCATAGTTAAGCTCTTTTCAGACTCCCTAAAATTGAAAAGATGAGTGACCTTATTCTTTCACACTCGTTAAAATGGTCCAAAAGAATATTCCTTACGGAGTCCATAGTTAATCTTTTTTTAGACTCCTTAAAAGTGAAAAAATAGCCAAGTGATCTTGTCCTTTTCACACTCGTTAAAATGGTTTTGAATTGACATCTAATCGGTGCTAGTTTATCCCTTTTTCGAATTGAATAGACTATTGTTGAAAAAGGTACCCCACTGGAGTCTCCTTTTATGTTTTTTCAGACTCTCTAAACATGAAAAACCACCGAGCTTGCCTTCTCTGGGCCCGTTAAACTTACATCGAAGGATGTTACCATTGTGTGTTCTATCAACCGCATTTGCATACCTTACCCATCAGCTTTGTAACAGTGTGTTTTTGCGTCTTAACACCTTTGGCCACTGGAGGATTTTTCCCAAGTATCATTTCCCTATAGCATCAGTCTTGTCCTTATGCCTTGAGCTTGAATGTTTGCAGTACTCTTTCCTCCATTGTAACGTAATATTCCTTTATTCTTTTTCAAAAATCATCAAAAAGAACAAAAAAATCAAATATACCCCAAAAAGAGGATGGGGAAAGTATTTTCTTTATTGGCAGCATAATGAGTCGCCCTTGGATGAAGCACATCTGTCTATTTGATTATCAAACTATGGGATGTAGTACAACCTTAGGAAGCTTTTTCTCGCTATATAGAGTTGTGTCCTCCACCGTTTGGTTACTCTTCCAAGCATATGGAGAGTTTGCATTGCCTCCTGCTTCGTAGACTTATGATTAACAGATATGTTGCCCGAGTCTTATCACTGGTCGTGCTATTGTCCAAGGGAAGTTTGTCACTAAGCCCGAGTCGGTCCCTTTGCAATATGTCTCTTGTCCACATACCCGACCATCCTGAACGTCCAATCAAGTCTTTGTTCGAAATCACTGAAGCCTTCAGTCCGATCATCAAGATTATCAAGTCCATAACCGACGAGCTATCAAAGACCTCTAGGTAGTACAGTCGTACACTCATATTACACTCCTACCCGAGTTTAGAAGATTTTGAAGTTGTTGCTCGAGCTCTGAAGTACAGCCATCAGGCCGAATAAGCTTCTGGGAGATGGATACTTTATATGTATATCTTTCGGATTTCGATATGTAGCTCCGCTGTGTATTATTCGCGACTACTCTTTATAGTTATTTGACATGGATCTACAGTGTATTTGATTGGTAGCCATGGTTCTATTTTATCACGAGCATGGGTATGCCCACCTCGATGAGACATTTGGTATTTTGCAGATGGCACCTCCTGATTCATGATTCTTGGGCTCACTCATTCAGCCTATCTGTACAGATTGGTAAAAGATTGGTAATGTATTTCGGCCATCAGATGCTCTTCTGACCTCACACATTAGGGGGCATCTGTTATAACCCTAAATTGCACCACACATGCTTACCTGGCATCAGGCCAACTCATATCCATTCATTGCCAAAACATCTGCTGAACAACCTCTTTGAAAATCCTCTTGCGTCAAGGTACATGCGCACTAACCCACTACTGCATGCGGGTGAACGCTGGCAGGCCTACTACAGCCCGCGTTTACCTAACGAAACACAAAAGTAGGAAAGTTGTCGACGAGACAAAAAGCTATGGGTCAGTTAACTGAAACTCCCGGGCATGCATGGCCGAGAGTTCGTCCAAAACCGTAGCTCCTTCTAGCCTATAAAAGAAGGGGTAGGGGTACCATTTGGAGGAGGAAAAATTATAGCGAAGAAACTCTGCCCATTTGCCGAATCCATTTGTCCCAACCCTTTAGCCTTTCCTCAAGCCTAAAGAGAATTAACGCAAAGCAGTTGGAGGAAAAAAGAAGAGGAGGAACCTAGGATCAGGATCAAGGAGTAGTGGTCGGTATCGACTTTGATTTTAATTTGATTCATTTTGAAAATAATAAAAGAATACTTTTCCCATCCCAATGCATGAGTTATCTCTGATTTGTGTAATTTATGCTTAATTTCTAACCCTCAAGTAGAAAAGTAGCATGCATGCGTAGTGTTTTGTCTTGATTGTAGGTTAACTTTGGAAGGAGCAGTGCAAGTAAGTGGGCAAAGCGCAACGGAGGATCTACACCAAAAATCAGTAAAAGGATTAGTAGTTGCTTTCTATGCATGTATCGTGAAAGAGGGGTTTAAGTTTTGGGTGGTAGGTTAAAAAGTCATCTCTTTATGGTCAAAATCTGCATGCAAGTCTAACCCTAGTTTGCTAGTCCGTAGGGTATATTTCCCAACAACAACAATTAAATAAAAATAAGATATAAATATAAATTAACATTCTAAATATATAAAATTATCATAAAATATAAATATTTTATTTGCACAAAAAACAATGACATTAATGATTAGTTTTAAAATTTATAAATCAAACAAAAATAACAAATAAATTTTATACATATTCAAAGACACTAAATTGCATATAAATAATATATAACAATAAAATTTAGAAAAAAATAAATTTATAAGATAAAATATTAGTATTATAAAATTCTATACATGCATTATTGAGATAATTTACTTAATAAAATACACATATTAAACAAGAAAATAATGCAAATCTTATAACAATTAAATTTCATTTTAGTAAAATATAAAAATTAAGTAAACAACAGTTTTCAAAAACATTTAAAATATCATGAAAAATAAATATGTATGTTACAATTTATTAAAAAAATTCAACTCGCCAAGAAAATCTAGATTTTAAGTTTTCAGTTGGTTTTCTATAAATAGATGGGCTTCAGTTGGTATATCCATTCTTATATTAAAATACAATTTGTACATTTATATTCATTTCTAATTTTTAAAAAATATATGTTTGTAAGTTTTTTGTTTTTTTATTTACTTTTCATTAAATTTTTCCATATTAAATTACAATTTCTATATATATATTTAAGTTCAAACACAATATATAACTTATAATATAATGTTTTTCAACATAAATAAAAGAATAATATACACAATTAAATAAAAAATATAAATATAAATTAATATTCTAAATATATAAAATTATCATAAAATATAAATATTTTATTTGCAAAAAAAACAATAACATTAATGATTAGTTTTAAATTTTATAATATACAAATAAATCAAACAAAAATAACAAATAAATTTTATACATACTCAAAGACACTAAATCACATATAATTAATAGATAAAAATAAAATTTAGAAAAAAAATAATTTATAAGATAAAATATCAGTATTATAAAATTATATACATGCATTATTGAGATAACTTATATAATAAAATACACATAAAAGAATGCAAATCTTATAACAATTAAATTTTATTTTAGTAAGTATAAAAATGAACTAAACATGAGTTTTCAAAAACATTTATAATATCATGAAAAATAAATATGTATGTTATAATTTATAAAAAAAATCAAATTCAGAATTAAAAAATATTAAAAAAAAAGATTAATTATCATAAATCAAAATCAATACATCAATTGTAAACACACCTTGTAAATAAATAAATAAAAATTGCAAACACAGTTTTTAATTTAGAAATAAATATATGTATAGAAATTATATTTTAATATGGAAAAATTTAATGAAAAGTAAATAAAAAAAAAAAATTTACAAACAAATTTTTTTAATTTAGAAATGAATATAAATGTACAAATTGTATTTTAATATAGGAAAGGATATCCAACCAGTGAAACAACTAACAGAAAGGATATCTAGTCAATAAGAAAACCAACTGAAGCCCATCTATTTATAAAGAATCAATTGAAAACTTAAAATCTAGATTTTGATGACCGAAGGCTTTTTCCATATTTTATTAAAGAAAAGTAAACAGCTGTGCACAAGGTTTGTGAAATATATTAATATTCTATTAATTAATAAATATCAGAATATAAAATAGAAGAATGGTAAATGATGCACCTTTTAACGATTGATGAGTTAAGGAGAAACCTTTGACGAGTTAAGGAGAAACCTCTAGTGGAATGGTGATGTGATCTGGTTGATTAATAAGCAGGCAGAGGGGTACGCGGCGGAAGAGAAACCTGTGATGTCCTCTGATTTGGTTTGAACCCAACTCAGATCAAAACCCAACCCACTCTACTTATGGATGAAGCACTAGCAGATCCACAGCTTTTGAGAGCAACACAAAGCTCAGATCATTTATTAAAAACCCACTATGCTTAAAACAAAACCCAACCCTCAGTACAGAGCCCAACCCAAGAATAAATTAGCAGAAATTAATAAGATTATTACTAAAAATAAGGCTAATAATTTAACGTACCTGGAATTGAAGTCCCGCAATTATTGAGAAAGAGCATTGAGCTCAACTGCATTCTCGATTCCCCTGAAGCTCGTTTGCCTCCATTCTCGATTGCCCTGAAGCTCATTTGCCTCCATTCCAGTCCCAGCCAACCCAAATTCATTGACTTTATTTCAGCCCAGCCCAGCCTCCTCCTCTTCTATCGCATACTGATTTAGACATAGACTATTAAATAAAACTCAAACTTAGACTCAAACAACCGAAAGTACACAATAAACTTAGACCGAGAAGCTCAATCACAGAGACACAGGAAAACAACAGAAAACCCACAACACACAGGAAAACAACCGAAAACATACAACAGACTGATATTCCACTAAGACCAAGAAGCCCAATGACAGGAAAACAACAGAAAACACACAACACACAGGAAAACAACCGAAAACATACAACAGACTGATATTCCACTAAGACCAAGAAGCCCAATGACAGAGACGCACTAGAGCATAGATAGAGAAGGAAAGAGGAGGGAAATATTGAAATTGAATGAAATTTGAGATTTATGTATCCTTCCTTCCAACATATAAACGATTTTCTGAATTTGCCCCTTTTCTACTCAAATTCGTTGCATATGAGATAAATATGTTCTCTCTTCACCAAATTAGGACTTTACCCTCTGGATTCGGCAGATGGAACCGTTAGCAAATGAGTCGTTCAAGAAAAGCATGGAACCGAATGCTTCTCTCATGCTTTTCTTCAACGGCTATTCATGCGTTTCTTTCGGTTTTGCTTCAGGATTTTAAAAAATTCAAGCTTTTTGCCCTGAGTTTGCCCTGATTCGGGATTTTTAAAAATTCGATAATTATATTTTATAGTTATTATTTTTTTATTATTCTACTAAATAATAGTTTTTATTTTTTATCAAATAATAAAATTAATAATAATTTCTATTTTATTTATTAAATAACAAAATTAATAATAGTTTCTATTTTATTTATTAAATAATAAAATTAATATGGTTTACTTGATTTTAATTTATATGAACTTCGAGGTGTTTTTTGTCAAGTTTTGGCAAAAAAGTGACATTTGACCGCGGATTTATAATTTCTATCAGTGCAAGTTTTGGCAAAAAAGTGCATTGAAACTCCATTCTAACTTTCTTCATTGCTTTTATTTACTTTTTGTCAAAAACAAAACAAGTGAATAAATTTAAGCAATGTGTTTTCTATTCTTTGTCACCTGAAATAAATGAGAATGGAATTTAGTTTAATTTGGTGTCACAAAATAACCCAGTTGGAATAAATTTTAAGCAATGTGTATTGTTTGTTACATGGAATAAATGATAATGTAGTTTAGTTAAATTTGGTCCAATCCCAGGTATTTGTGTATTTTAGTTAGCCAGGATACCTACCCTTATATTTCAGGTATTTGACAAATAAAGTATACTTTTAATGTGAATTTTAGTTTAGCCACGATGATGAGTATCCTCATAACTCAAGACATTTTAAAATAAAGTATTCATTGACATTTCAAAAAAAAACATTTTTTTATCCTAACAGAATCTTCACTTCATTCTCGTCATAATTCAAGTCAGTGCCAAATAAATCATCATATTGGCTCATTCCAATTCAAGTCATTTTCTGATAAGCATCTATTGTTTGATTTTAGGTGTACATGATACCAGAATTCATTTATTTTATATAGAGGTAAGTATATTGTTTGATTTTAGGTGTGCATGATATCACACTTCATTTATTTTATATAGATAATTTTAGGTTTAGTAAACATTAAGAGAAAAATAAATAGAAATAACATCTACAAAGGGATCAAAAGAAATAAAAGTTATTAATTTTATTTGAATAAGTAATAATAATACTTTGTTTTTAAGGTCACCAAGCCAGAGATCAAAAGTATTTATGAAACCTCCTCAGCCTAGCTGGTAAAGTCTATGAAAGTATACTTTAAGAAAGATGTAAATTGATTTATTTATTATAATTTTTGTATTTTTTCATATTAATGTTTGTTATTTTTTATTTTTTATTTTTTATTTTTTATTTTTTATTGATATGCTTGTTTCCAATATAGTTTATTAATATTATATATCTGACACATATTTTATGTTATAGATATGAACTTGATAAATATTTTTTGATAATCTAATATGATAAATATTCATAAAACTATGTTGAAAAAAAAAATTATGATATGGTTACACTATTAAAACTGTCATTACTTAATACACTTAAGTACTCTTGGTGAAATAATAAAATTAAATTTGATAAGATCTACACAATTTAATTTTTTGTTAATTTAAAGAGATATTACATGTTTAATAGGTCAATCTAAATTTATAGAGCTATGGAAAAAAGAAAATCCTAGAAAGATGAAGATAGTATCCAAGAGAGATGAATCTTTTGCCAGCTTGATCTCAATCCTCCAACTCTAGAAAAAAAAAGTTTAGAAAATGTGAATGAAGGAGAATATGATTGTTTTGAGGAACAAGGAGGTGTCTACATCCCGCCTGACACAAGCAAGACAAGACTACTAATATGTGGACAATCATCGAACCGGCCCAACGCAAGCAACATCAATGACACAAGAGACTAGAATCTTCGTGGTGAGTGAGTAACAACACAATAAAATGTTACAAAGCAAGGTGCAACACATCAATTCCAAAAGTGACTGTCATCACCAAGAAGCACAAGACGCAAGCCCAATTATCATACACACTTATCGATCAATATGCGCAATGATCCACTCAAAAGGATTCATGCGCTCATATGAAGAAAAGCATGATTGTAAATAAGGCAAAACAAAACCATTCTAAACCTTCAACGCGAGTGAGAAATAACAATCAATGAATCAGCATTTGAATGGTGCACAAATAGATAAACAACATCTGATCATTAGTGGCCTTTCACCACTCACAACCAGATAACTCTAATATTTAGAAAACACTTTAATTAACCTTAAAATTCACGAGCATGCAAGAGAGATGACATACACAATCTATCTAGCAATAACAAACTTGAGGCACAATTCTATTCAAAGTCCATTCGTGCTATTTAATCAATCAATCATTAAATAGAATCTGAGGCATGAGAAGTTATATGCCTCCAAGGGTCCTTTATTTAGTCACTCAAACATCATGTTCAAGTGTGCAATAACTACATTCATTCACTTGGCAATTTAAATAGAGAAATGACTAAAGAAACTATAATGGTGATACAACCTTCTAGCTTCTGCAATCGTAGAGATTATTCTCCTTTAAAACCTTTCATCTTACATCATTAACTTCCTACATCATACATCATGTATCTATATACATTCAGGATAGCTTTATCTCAAGCATTTTACACAACATCATGAGCTTTATAATCCTTCCAGTAAAAATAATGATAATCTAAAACTGCAACGTGTTCATATAAATCCTACATCATTGGTCTAAAGCTTCAGTTAGAATACAGATTAATTTAATACTGCTTATGCAAAGTTCAAGAAAAAACATTTATTCATCTAATAGTGTTGTACTGCTTATCCTTTAAGTAAATGTTCAAGAAAATAATGATTATTCTAATACAAAATAATCTAATATTGTTTATATACCCTTTAAACAAGGTCTAATAAAGGTGAAATTATTCTATCAACCAGAATTAAAGGAGTGTGTGCTAGTTATCACCTATACCCTCCCTTGAGTTTAAGTTAAAACTGACCTCTCTTCCATAACGCAAATTCCAAGATAACACAAAATCTGTCGCTTACAAATCACTTCCAACCAGACATCTCCTCCATAGTAAATCGTTGGCAGAAATTTTCGCTATCATAATTAAACTTAAACATTCTGAATTACATGGCACGACCAGTCTAACCGCTCAATTTTTTCTCTATAAAAAATCTACATCGCACTATAGTTGTTTTAAGGGAATTAAACCACACATGATTTGAATCAAAACTAGGTGAATAAATCTCTTAACCACTACTCTCTTGCTTTAAATGACTAGAGGGTTGTCATGAAAAAAATGAGGAAGCACGGGCATGATAAAAATTCAAATGATCATGGATGAGGTGAATTTATATAAGTTAAAAATTAGTGCCTAAGGTTTATATAGCCATTGGCTCTGGTCATGGTAGGGATAGCGAGGAAACAATGCCCCAACTATTGAAGCTCGCTAAGAGTATTCTGAGGGAGATAGGAATGCGAGAGGGGATTTTCTAACGGACTGCAGTCATGGACGCGAAGAGACATAACATAGTCATAAAGGGAAACTCCTTTACACAGAGGAAACAAGTCATGGTTGTAACATGCAGAGAGGGACAAAGATATTGTATTTATAGAGGGAAAGCAAAGGGTCCACACAAATGGTGGATCCATAAGAAAAAATGTTATTTTTTCAAACCCCGGACCCAGGATACAAATCATATGCCAACTCATGAGGAATCCACTTACTTGAGCGCCAAGGGAAAAATCCACATGTGACCATCAATGGTGCACCAACGATACTTACAGAGAAAAAGGGCTGCACCACTTAAGGTTGTGCAGGTTTTAGTTTTCATCCAAGGAATAATTAAAGAAACTCGAGCGAAAATGGAAACAGAGGAAGAATCTTCAATGTTCTCACAAGCGAAATTCTAACGTCCCTTGATATTCAAATTGGTTTTGTGCTCCATGATTTTAAAAGACATAAATCAATAAAAAAAATTAGCGTATCTAACAATAATGATGAACAAGGAATTGCTAGATACAAGGACTCTCATTCTACATGGAAATTGAAGCACTGAAATGTGTGAAAGAGTGATATTAACTCAAAAATAAATAAAAAAATTCATTTGTAAGGATGGTGCGACAATGTTTGAGTCATACTCTAATCCCAAAAGCGCAAGACATCATCACCTACTAATGGTTGTCAATATCAGACATTAATGAAGACAACACTTAGTAGTGGATGTACGACAAAATGTGCACGACTATGATATATATATATATATATATATATATATATATATATATATATATATATATATATATATATATATATATATATATATATATATATATAAAGGAAAATAATTCAATTGCTTATAAAAATCGCCTAGGTTAAAATATACAACTCATAATCAAATCATAATAGGATAATCGTCATACTACATACACCCCAAGAGAATCTAAGTTATTCATGAGTTCACAACAAGCCGATATGCTTCACTTTTCATACAAAAATAACCAATTTCATTACCACATAAAATTTTTTTTCCCTTAAACCATAATTTATAATTCATCATTAATAATATTCATCTGTAGAAAATGCAAATTTACCCCTGCATACCGAATATGAAGGAAATGATCCCATACACATTATCTCGCATGTTCGCTTCATCGATATACCGCTTGTCGACCGATGAGACCTCACTGGTACCTCCCAACCAATGCTAGGGGTACTCTTCTTCTCCTCGAGTCCCCTAGCTGCAAAGGGGAAACACACACAATTCCAGAGAATGCTAGCTCCCAGCTAGCCTCGCAAGGTTGAACTACCACTCATCGCTTGAGATGGGTATCCCAACTCCCATGAGAGAAAATCATTCAAGATAAAATTTGACAGCGTAACGTTACGCAAGTCAGATGTGATGATAATCTTTCTCCGCCACCCTTTTTATATAGTTTTCAAGTGATTAGTTTCCCAAATTTTGTTATTAATCTTTACACATCACATGATTCATTTTAAGGCTAACCAGGTCCTGAGGAGGCATAGTTTTCTAGGTGCTAGGTTTATTACTTACCCAATTCAAAATCGTAACATGCACTTCAATATGCACTACGTGGGGTACCACTCACCTCTTTTTGTTTTATTTGGGTGATGTTCCCTACAAGATGCACTATGTGCTCCAAGGGTACCACTGAATTTTGCAAACTTCAAACCCATGGAATCAATACTCTATTAGGGGATCGTGTGGGAGACTAAGGGCCTCTAATCAATAAGGACCCTGCCTTATTGTGCACCCCTTAGAATCATCATGAGTGACTTTCACTATCTTCCCTCACGATATCATAGGTCTTCTCGAGCTAGGTAATCGTTAACCTAGAGTTCAATCCATGACGGTAGTGCTAGTAGGTTGTGGAAAGGTTGCTGCCACACCTCTACCTCAATGTCTCTGCTTGTCGTGTGTGATCCTTTTACTCCAAATGTTGGTCTGGTCAACAATCTATCATCAGCTTGCATCCATCAATGAATCATGTCAACAATAACAATCAACATCATAATATCTAATCTTATGTACATATGTCACATCAACAACATTCAAACCCTAACAGTCTACTCCTTGACTCGATCCATGTCCAAAGAGTTTTATCGATGCCTTGGCATCCTCAAACGTGCAGAGTCTTGCACACTCAAAAGAAACCAGTCAATAGCAACTGTCGATATAAATACAAAAAAAGTAACATATCATTAAATCCACCATATCTCATAATCATAATCAAAACAACCAATTGTATAAAGAACAAGATCACTTGCACACAAGTCTCCTCAAAGAATATGTCTTCTCATTATGGGCAAGACCAGGATGTTACACCTATTTTCTCTCCCTCTCGCTCCCCCTCTCTCTCTTTTCTCCCATCTTGCAACCCTCTCATGATCCCTCTTTCAATTCCTCTCTCTCTCTCTCTCTCTCTCTCTCTC
>ML796268.1:152594-168572 GCA_009831015.1 Picea engelmannii | reverse complement strand
CATTGTCCTCCTCTTCTCCCCTCTCTCTCCCTCCCTCTCCCCCTCTTTCCCACACCCTCTCGCTCCCTCTCTCTCTATACCTTTTTATTTCTCTTCCCCTCAATCTATGTCCTCTTGCTCTATCCCTCTCCCTCCATATTTTTCTATATCTCCTCTTACTTTTAATAAAAAGTAAATAAAAAACTTAAAATCTAGATATTGGTGGCCAAGGTCTTTTTCCACCTTTTAAAGAAAGGTAAACAACTGTGCACAAGGTTTGTAAACCTAGAGTGGGAGGGTGATGTGATATGGTTGATTAATAAGCAGGCAGAGGTGTAGGCCGCAGAAAAGAAACCTATGATGTCATCTAATTTGGATTGAACCCAACTTAGAACAAAACCTAGCCCACTCTACTTGTTGATGAAACCTGTCTTTTTATATAAAAAGGTTTCAAAAATTTTAAACTATAGTGCCTCGAATCGTATACAATCTCCAAGAATTTAAACCATTGATGCGTAATCTTTTCTAATGTTTATGAGAAAAAAATCAGATCTCGAATGAAATGATAACAATCCACCATCCTTATTAAAGGAGGTCAGGGCATACCAGAACTCAAACCTCATTGCAAAGCTGAAAATATAAACAGAAACGAAAGCACCAGCAGATCCACAGCTTTTGAGAGCAATGCAAAATTCAGATCATTTAGTAAAACCCCACTATGTTTAGAACAAAACCCAACCCTCCCCACAAAGCTCGACCCAAGAATAAATTAACACAAATTAATGAGATTATTACTAAGAATAGGGCTAAGAATTTAACGCACCTGGAATTGAAGTCCCGCAATTATTGAGAAAGAGCATTGAGCTCAGTTGCATTCTCGATTCCCCTGAAGCTCGTTTGCCTCCATTTCAATCCCAACTAGCCCAAATTCATTGCCTCTATTTCATCCCAGCCCAACCTCCTGCTCTTCTATCGCATACTGATTTAGACATGGACGATTAAAGCAAACTGAAACAATCAAAAACACACAACATACAGATATTCCACCGAGACCTAGAAGCACAATGACAGATATGTACCAAACCATAGATAGAGAATGAAAGAGGAGGAAAATGTTGAAATTGAGTGAGATTTATGTATCCTTCCTTCCAACAGATAAATGATTTTCTGCATTTGCCTCTCTTCTGCACAGAATCGTTGCAGATAAGACAAATTTGTTGTCTCTCTTCAACAAATTAGGACTTTACCCTCTAGATTCGGCAGATGAAACCGTTAGCACATGAGTCACGAGTTTCTTCGAGAAAAACATGAATAGTCGTTGAAGAAAAGCATGGAATTGTTGAAGAAAATGCTGCTCTTATGCTTTTATTCAATGGTTATATATGCTTTTATTCAATGGCTATTCATGCTTTTTGCCCTGAGATTGCCCTGATTCACACAGACTTTACCCACTGGATTGGGCAGATGAAACCGTTAGCAGATGAGTCATGATTTTCTTCAAGAAAAGCATGAATAGTCGTTGAAGAATAGCATGGAACCATTGAAGAAAATTCCATGCTTTTAAACGGCTATTCATGTTTTCTTTCAGTTTTGATTTATGCTTTTTCTCATGAGTTTGCCCTGATTCACACAGGATTTTTAAAAATTAGATTATTACATTTTATAGTTTTTATCTTATTTCTTAAATAATAGTTTTTATTTTATTTATTAAATAATAGTTTCTATTTTATTTATTAAATAATAAAATTAATAGTAATTTACTTGATTTTAATTTATATGAACTTCTACGTCTTATTGTAAACCCGAAGTCGGAGTTGAAGCTCTATGGGCATTTGATAGTTTTTTAGCATTTAATACATTTGATAGTTTTTTATACATGTTTTCCCTACCGGACGGTGGATTTTTAATTTCTGTCAATGCACGTTTTGTCAAACAGTGAATTGAAACTCCACTCCAACTTTCTTCATTGCTTTTATTTACGTTTAAACAATCTAGGTGGAATCATTTTTAAGCAATGTGTATCCAACTTTCTTCATTGCTTTTATTTACGTTTAAACAATCTAGGTGGAATCATTTTTAACCAATGTGTATTCTTTGTCACGTGGAATAAATGAGAATGTATTTTAGTTAAATTTGGTCTCACAAAATAACCGAGGTGGAATAAATTTTAAGCAATGTGTATTGTTTGTCATGTGGAATAAATTATAATGGAGTTTAGTTAAATTTTGGTTAAATCCCGAGTATTTTTAGTTAGCAAGGATGCTTACCCTCATATTTCAGGTCTTTGGCAAACAAAATATATTTTTAATGAGGATTTTAGTCTAGCCACTATGATCAGTATCCTCGTAACTTAGGACATTTCCAAACAAAGCATTCTTTTATCCTAACAAAATATTTATAATTTCAATAATATTGTTAGTTGATTCCAATTCATTTCATTCTTGTCATAATTCAAGTAAGTGTTAAATAAATTATAATATTAGCTCATTCCAATTCAAGTCATTTTCTGACCAAGCATCTATTGTTTGATTTTAAGTGTACATTATAAGGGACTTCATTTATTTGATATAGAGAAGAATATATTGTTTGATTTTAGGTGTACATGATATCATACTTCATTTATTTTATATAGAGGATCTTAGGTTTAGTAAACATTAAAAGAAATAAAAGTAATTAATTTTATTTGAATAAATAATAATAATAATATATTTTTAAGGTCACTGTCAAGCCAAACATCAAATTGCTTTATGAGATCTCATCAGCTTGGATGGTAAAGTCTATGGAAGTATACTTTAAGAAATATGTGAATTGATTTATTTAGTTATATTTTTTGTATTTTTTTCTATCAATGTTTGTTATTTTTTTTTATTTTTTTTTATTGATATAATTATTTGGAGTATAGTTTATTAATAGTATACATGCAATACATCTTTTATGTTATAGATATGAATTTGATAAATATTTTTTCATAATCAAATATGATCAATATTCATAAATCTATGTTGAAAAAAAATAATTATGACATGGTTACTCTTGGTGAAATAATAAAAATAAATTTGATAAGATTTACACAATTTATTTTTTTGTTAATTTAAAGAGATATTACATGTTTATTAGGCCAATCTAATTTTACAGAGCTATGGGAAAAGGCAAAATCCTAGAAAGATGAAGATAATATCCAAGAGATGAAGCTTTTGTCACCTTGATCTCATTCCTCCACGTTCTGGAAAAAAAAGGTTTAGAAAAGGTGAATGAAGGAGAATATGATTGTTCTGAGGAACAAGGAGGTATCTACATTCTGCATAATACAAGAGACTAGAATCTTCACGGTGAGTGAGTAACAACACAATAAAATGTTACAGAGCAAGGTGCAATACATCAATTCCAAAAGTGACCATCATCATCAAGAAGCACAAGACCAAAGTCCAGTTATCATACACACTTATTGATCACTATGCACAATGATCCACTCAAAAGGATTCATGCGCCCATATGACGAAAAGCGTGATTGTAACTAAGTCACAACAAAACCATTCTAAACCTTCAACGCCAGTGAGAAATAACAATCAATGAATCAACATTTGCATGGCACATAAATAAATAAACAACATCTGATCATTAGTGGCCTTTCACCTCAAACATCCAGATAAGTCTAATATTTAGAAAACACTTTAATTAACCTTAAAATTCACAAGCATACAAGACAAATGACATACACAATCTATCTAGCAATAACAAACTTGAGGCACAATTCTATTCAAAGTCCATATGCACTATTTAATCAATCAATCATTAAATAAAATATGAGTCATGAGAACTGATATGCCTCCTGGGGTCCTTTATTTAGTCACACAAACATCATGTTCAAGTGTGAAATAATTGCTTTCATTCACTTGGCAATTTAAATAAAGAAATGACTAAAGAAACTACAATGGTGATACAACCTTCTAGCTTTGGTAATCATAGAGATTATTCTCCTTTAAAACATTTCATCTTACATCATTAACGTGTTTATATAAAGCCTACATCATTGGTCTAAAGCTTTAATTAAAATACATATTACTTTATTACTGCTTATGTAAAGTTCAAGAAAAAATAATTGTTCATCTAATATTATTGTACTGCTTATCCTTTAAGTAAATGTTCAAAAAAATAATGACTAATCTAATATTGTTTATATACCCCTTAAACAAGGTCTAATAAAGGTGAAATTATTCTATCAACCAAAATTAAAGGTGGAGTGTGTGCTAGTTGTCACCTGTACCCTCCCTTAAGTTTAAATCAAAACTGACCTCTCTACCTTAACGCAAATTCTGAGATAACACAAAATCTCTCCCTTACAAATCACTTCCAACTCGACATCTCCTCCATAGTTAATCGTTGGAAGAAATTTTCATTGTCAGAATAAAACTTAAACGTTCTGAATTACATGGCATGGCCAGTCTAAGATCTCAGGTTTTTCTGTGTAAAAAATCTACATCGCACTCTAGTTTTTTTTAAGGGAATTAAACCCCACATGATTTAAATCAAAACTAGGCGAATCAAGCTCTTAACCACTACTCTCTTGATTTAAGCAACTAGAGGGATGTCATGACAAAAACGAGGAAGCATGGGCATGATACAAATTCAAATGACTGTGGATGAGGTGAATTTATATAAGTTAAAAATTATTGTATGAGGTTTATACACCCATTGGCTCCAGTCGTGGTAGGGATAGCTGGGATACAATGCCCCAATTATTGAGGCTCGCTAAGAGTATGTTGAGCGAGACAGGAACACATGAGGGGATTTTCTGATGGACTACAGTCATGGACGCGAAGAGACATAGAATATTCATAAATGGAGACTCCCTTACGCAGAGGCAAAAAGTCATGGCCATAACACGCACAAAGGGACAAAGATCTTGAATTTACAGAGGGATAAAAAAGTGTCCACATGAATGGTGGCTTCACAAGAAAAAATGTTATTTTTCAAACCACAGACCCAGGATACAAATCGTATGCCAACTCATGAGGAAGCCACTTACTTGAGAGCCAAGTGAAAAATCCACATGGGACCATTAGTGGTGCACCAAGGATAATTACAGAGAAAAAGGGATGCAACAGTTAAGGTTGTGCACATTTTATTTTTCATCCAAGGAATAATTCAAGACACTCAAGTGAAAAGGGACATACAGGAAGAATCCTCGAGGTGCTCACAAGAGAAATTCTAACATTCCTTGATATTCAAATTCTTTTTGTGCTCCACGATTTTAAAAGACATAAATCAATAAAAACAATTTAGTGTATCTAACAATAATGATCAACAAGGAATTGCTAGATACAAGGACTCCCATTCTACATGGAAATCGAAGAACTGAAACATGTCAAAGAGTGATATTAACCCAGAAATAAAAATAAAACTTCATTTGTAAGGATGGTGCCACAATGTTTGAGTCATACTCTAATCCCAAAAGCACAAGACACAGTCACCTACTAATGGTTGTCAAGATCAGACATCAATGAAGACAACATTGCAGTGGATGTATGACAAAATGTGCACAACTATGATATATATATATATATATATATATATAAAGGAAAACACTTCAATTGCTTAAAAAAATTGGCTAACTTAAAATATCCAGCTCATAATCAAATCATCAATAGGATAATCCTCATACTACATACATCCCAAGAGAATATAATTTATTCATGAGTTCACAACAAGCCGATATGATTCACTTTTCATATGGAAATAACCAATTTCATTACCACACAAATCTTTGTTTCCCTTAAACCATAATCTAGAATTCATCATTAATAATATTCATATGTAGAAAATTGACTGAAATACAATGCAAATTTACCCCTGCGTACCGAATCTGAAGGCAATGATCCCGTATACATTGTCTCCCACATTCTCTCCATCAATATCCTGCTTGTCAACCGATGAGACCTCATCAGTACCTCCTAGCGAATGCTAGGGGTACTCTTCCTCCCATTGATCCCCCCCAGTTGCAAAGGGGCCACACACACAATGCCAGAGAATGCTACCTCCCAGCTCGCCTCTCAAGGTCGAGCTACCACTTGTTTCTTGAGTTGGGTATCCAAACACCCACGAGAGAAAATCATTCAAGATAAAATTTGGCAGCGTAACATTATGCAAGTCATATGTGATGATAATCCTTCTTCGCCATCCTTTTTATAAAGTTTTCAAGTGATTAGTTTCCCAAAATTTGTTATTAAACTTTACGAATCACAACATTCATTTTAGGGTCGATCAGGTCCTAAGGATGCATAGTTTTCTAGGTGCTATGTTTATTACTTACCCAAGTCAAAACCACGACATGCGCTTCAATATGCACTACGTGCTCTAGGGGTTCCACTCACCTCTTTCTGTTTTATTTTCTCGATGTTCCCTTCAAGATGCACTATGTGCTCCAAGGGTGCCACTGAATTTGGTAAACTTCAAACCCCTGGAGTCAATACTCCGTCAGGTGATCTTGTGGGAGACTAAGGGCCTCTAAGGAATAAGGACCCTGACTTATTGTGCACCCATTAGAATCATCATGAGTGACTTTAACAGTCTTCCCTCATGACATCGTGGGTCTTCTAGAACTAGGTAATCATTAACCTAGAGTTCAAGCCATGACGGTAGTGCTAGTAGGTTGCAGAAGGGTTTCTGCCACACCTCTACGTCAATGTCTCTTGTTTTCGTGCATGACCCCTTTAATCTAAATGTGAGTATGGTCGACAAGATATCGTCAGAATGCATCCATCAATGAATCATGTCAACAATAAAAATCAACATCATAATATCTAATCATATGTACATATGTCACATCAACAACATTCAAACCCTAACAATCCACTCCTTGACTCGATCTCGAGTCCATAGATTTTCATCGATGCCTTGGCATCCTCAAAAGTCTAGAGTCTTTCACACTCAGGACAACCCAGTCCATAGCACCTGTCGATGTAAATACAACAAAATTAACATATCATTAAATCCACCATATCTCATAATCATAATGAAAACAACCAATCCTATAAAGAACCGGATCACTTCCACGCAAGTGTCCTCAAAGAATAAGTCTCCTCATTGTGCACAAGACTAGGATGTTACACCCTTTATCTCTCTCTCTTTTCTCCTCTCTCACTCCCTACCTCTCACGATCCCTCCCTTTGTTCCTCTCATGCTCTCTCTCTCTCTTTCTCCCCTTCTATAATGTACCTCAAAATTTACATAATTTTTTTTTTTTTAATTGGGGACGTTGAGTTGGTTTTGTGTCCTTGAGGATTTTCAGTCACTTGTCAATCCTAAGGTATGTCAGTGTTATTTCCTTTCACTCCTCTATCCTATTTAACATAATTTTTTCGCTTCCTATTTCGATAATGTGTTGTACACGAACAATAGGTCCATAACTAGGGACATCTCACTTCATGACAACCTAATATTATCCACTGTTCCATTTTCGAAGCCACTTTATGACATGGAGAGGTAGCTACTTAGAGTCGCTATCATACATTGCAAGGTTAGAGATGCCAATTCTTATGATGTTCAATCCTATATATGTATGTAACATTATAAAATCAACAAGGAGAAGTTAACACTATTCGAAAACAAAGGTTAAAATGGGTTTAACCTTGGCCATTAAACTTGCACCTTGAAACTAAAGTGTGCAAAGGGATAATCTTGTGGAGGTTATGGTTATGATCATACTACAAACTACTCTTTGGGTAATGACAAGGGCTAACAAACTCGGGTGTTTAATGCAAGGTAGTTGGATTTGACATATAACGGTGCAGTACGAAAGGCATCTAGTTACCTCACCATTAATACTCTTAGCAACCGATACAAGTGGAAACCCTTGTTCCTTAAAAGCCTATATGCACATTTAAAGCGCTTGGGATATGTATATTAGGTACAAATATCGATTGGCATGCCCTAAGGAGATGTCGACACTTACCCTATGATCACATGGTCTAAGTACAAAAGCTCCTCCCCTTTACTCCATTCGGAGGTTACTCCCGTACTTTCACTCTCATTCTGCTTTTGGTTTGGCGAATGAGGAAGCACCGTCTCAGTCCATTTTCGTTTTCACCCTAGTTAATGTTTTAGTGAAGGAGGGGGAGACATTACAGACCATTCCTTTGTTTGTCTTAAGCATCGTGGACAACAATTCACGGTTCTAGTTCCTATGCTAGATGGGTGGAGATTCTGGGTGGTACTTCTCGACAGCAGCTCTATGTGGTAAGTTTACCTTTGACTATTTTTTTATTTACGCATTAGAATCATTCTGCCTCATATGTAGGTCTATCCATACCTCTGTTCTTGGTTGGTACTCGATAGTATCCTCGTCTTACTTCTAGTCTACTGTGGTAAAAAGGAGTCATGTTCTCTTGGTAGGGTTTTGGGTCCTATCATAGTTTACCCCCCCTGTTACTACACCATTTATCCTGTCAAGACCAAGCTATTCCTCATATCATGGCGTCTGTTATAAAAGTGCACTCGAAAATATTCCTTTCGATTTAACCCTTGTTATTGGAACTGGTTTCCTCTGTTGGTTAGTCCTTTGGTACATCAATGATCTTCTATGTTTGACTATAGTGTTCGCTAGTGTTATTGCATTGACTAGAAGCAAGGTTTTCCAAAGGAAGAAAGAATTTCAAATCCTTTCTGTTTATGATTGAAAAATTACAATGGCTTTATATTTACCATGTTTGTTATATGCCTTTCAATTTTTTTTCCTACAATATTTCTTTGGATTAGACACTGGTATCTATTACTAATGATGGCCCCCTTGATGTGTGAGGGTACCCATCAGGGTGACATGAACTATTCTTCCCTTTTCGGTTCAGGAGGGTAGCGTGATGGCAGAAGGAACATATCCTCTACTTCAGTTAAGTATTCACCGTCCCCTTTCTAGTTACATTTTGTTCTGTAACTTAAACATATTATACTGTTGGTTATGTTATAATGCTTCTCATTAATTTGTGCAGGTGTGGACACGAAAAAGCATGGAAATGCCCTCTTCACTCTTTCAAAAGGTATTCGGGTTCCAACATAGTATCTAAGTTAATTTTGAGATTACATACACCGTTGGTCCAAGCTCTATTCCATTCCTAATGTATGGGGATTTTTAATTGCAAGTTCTATGATAGTTTATACAGGTTATGCCCTAATTTCTATAAATAATTTGTGTATATAGAACTGCCCGAAAAAGCGCCTGGTTGGACTTTGATAACTAGACAGCCGTTCTATTAAGTAATGTGCTCATTATATATTGTGTGTTAATTTGTTGTGGACTTGGGATTTCTAAAGTACTCTCCTCTATATATTTTGAGGATGGTTTTGGTACTACGAATTCCTTCCTGAGCTATTTTAGCTATTTTTGTTTCTAGAATTGAATCTTATTATTGATTGTACAGTCCCTTTCCCGAAATGATTCAAGCATGCATAGTGATACCCTTAAGGGTTTTGTTCTTTCCCAGAAAGATGTGCGATGATTCCCAGATTTCGTTTATACTTAATTTTGATGTAAAAAAATTAGTTTTTGGACTTACGCATCACAAGCTATTTACTTTATGTTTCAGTTATCATTGTTGAATAAGCCTTTAACGGTCTTCTTACCAGAGAATAGATAGCTTCATTTTCAGTTTGGATTTACGCATCAAGTACTGTTTACCTTCTTTTCCTATTATCATTATTGCATAAGCCCTTATAGGTCTATTCACCAGAAAGTTAGATGGCATCATTATTCATTTTGGATTTATGCATCATGGACTATTTACCTTCTGTTTCTATTACCATTATTGAATAAGCCTCTATAGGTCTGCTCAGCCAAAAATAGGCAACATGGTTATTATGACAAAAAAATGTGGTTTATGTTGTAGGTAAGTTTTCTGATTAACAAACTCATTCTTAACTTACTGTCATATCTATCTTGAATTATATATATTCTTCCTATAATTGGGTCCGTGGAGTTTTTCCCTTCTCTTTGGAATAAAAAATTTCCTACTTATAAGACTACCTATCCACTTAGTAGTTCAGGATTCTGATATAAACACTTTACTCTAGCGTCATTAATCCACTGTCGTAGCATGCCCATTACAATGTATATCTATATATATCGGTTCATAAAAAAATAGCTATACAAGTTTACATGTATATCGACTAGTACTTCAATGTTTAGGGTATATTTATTTAATTATTCAAGGTATATTCATTCAAGGAGGCTCACTGTATACTACATACATCTCTATAGGAAATGAAATCCGCCACAGCTATTGGTCTGCATGGCTTCTAGTATTTTCGCAACAATTTTATTTCATTTTATTGGACAGAAATAACTAAGAAGATAACGGTAGCCTAATATCAAGTATGTTATGGGGCTTGTAACTATTAAATAATTTGTTTCATTGTTTGGGTACGTTCGAAGATCTTAGTAATTACTCAACATCACAACTAAATAAAAGAGTCCACTTCTAGCCAAAAACTATGAAGTAAAATGTTAGATCTTTCCCCACAACATTCAACCAGAAATTCATACATAGAAGTAAACAGATTACAACACATAACATTTGTCTAGAATAAGGTAGAGTTACATATCTGAACCAAATTTATGGGAAGACAAAGGGAACAACCATGTTCTTCCCAACCATAGAATAGGGTAGCCAATCTACTTGCTTGACTCACCCCCTATCCTGACCATGAGTCCATGAGGGCAAATTGAAGTCTCCTTTCCAATAATGTCCTTCAAATTCCAGAAATATCTTCCTTGCCTCACACACACAAAGTAGTGCTCATAACAACAAGAACAAAATTCCATAGTCTTCTTTCCCCAACATACTTGGCAGTGTCCTACCTCCACAAATATGATTTTTATTAGTTTGCCTAGGACTTTTTCCCTCTCATGGGGAATTTTCACAGCTTTCTAAATCCCTGATTTTTAGGGGCTTCCATTGGCCAAATCACTGATTTTCCACTTGTAACAATCAACCTAGTGATAATTTCAATGTGTTCCCCACTCATGGAGTCATGGTCAACTAAATTTAACATGGCTGCTCCATTTGTCCCCTTACAATCAATATAAAATATTCTATTTTTTTTCCTTTTTCATACAAGTGTCATAGTCCAGTAGCTAGTTGGGACAAATCAGATCTCTGCCCAACAGTTAAAATCATTTATTACAATTATAAAATTCGAAAATCAGAATTTCCATAAATGGCAAAAAAATTCCAATTTCGAATTTACTAAAAACGGAAATAAATTTCCAGCAATTTTAGATTCTAAGTTATTTTTTTAATTTCTTTGTTTTTGTGGATGTCACATCCTTCCCCCCTTAAATAAAACACTGCCCTTAGTGTTTGTTCCTTTCCTAGAACAGGATTGGATGAGATTTACAAAAATCTCCTTCCAACTCCCAAGTGGCCTCCTCGGGACTAAAGTGCTTCCATTGCACATTTACCTTAGCGATGGCTTTGTTCCAAAGTGCTATTTCTCTCTAGTCTAGAATGCACAGGGGTTCCACCTGGAACTTGCCTTCGAGTTCCACTTGCACCAAGTTCCAATCAATCATATGAGTAGGGTCATGAATATACTTTTTCAGCAATGAAACATTAAATACAATATGAATTCTTAGATTAGCTGGAAGTGGAAGTTGGTATGCTACGGGTCCAAATTGAGCTAGTATCTCGAAGGGCCCACAAAACTGGGGTGCCAACTTGGTACAGTTCACTAACTTCAATGAGATTTTTTGGGCTTTGAATTTTAAATAAACATGCTCTCCTGTTTGAAATTCCATGTGCCTTCTTTTTTGATCTGCATAACTCTTTTGTCTGTCATGTGCTTCTTTCAAGTTTTGTTGTACCTTTCTAACCATGTTCTCCATTGCTTGGAGCATTTCAAGTCCGACCATGAGTCTATCAGCCAGTTTATCCCAACTAATTGGAGTCGTACATTTTCTGTCGTACAGTATTTCAAAAGGGCTTAACTTAGCCAAAGTTTGGTATCCATTATTATATGCAAATTCTATGAAGTGCATATAGTTTTCCCCCACTTGTTCGATTTTGTTCTTACATACATGCGGAGCATATCCTCCATGATCTGGTTTGTCCTTTCGGTCTGTCCATCTATTTGTGGATGATAACTTGTACTGAAATTCAAGTTGGTATTGAGCCCTGCAAACAATTCCTTCCAAAAGGCGGATGTGAATTTTATGTCTCTATCTGAAATTACCATTTTAGGAATACCATGCAGTCTAAAGATTTCTTTCATGAATATTTCAGCAATGTTTATATCTTTAAAAGTAGACTTTACCGGAATAAAGTGTGTAGACTTACTGAGTTTATCGATTATAACCATGATATAGTCATTATGTTTCTGAGTTTTAGGAAAACCTGTTATAAAGTCGAATGATATAGTCTCCCATTTCCATTCTAGTACCGGCAATGGCTATAATAGGTCGGCTGGATGGTGGTGCTCGGCCTTAACCTACTGATAATATTGGCACATTGCCAAGTATTCTGCTATTTTTCCTTTCATTTTAGGCCAATAAAATAGTTTCCTTAGTGTTGCTATCATTTTCTAGTAACCTGGGTGGTCAGAATATTGATTTTTATGTACTTCGTCCAAGATTGTCAATTTTAACCCTGTTGAATCTAGTATGTAAATTCTGTTTTTAAACCGTAACAGTCCCTTCTCATCGATACTTAGATCTAGTTTCTCTAAGTTCGCAGTATTGTTCGAAATTTCTATCTTTATTTTAGTATAGTTTTCGTCATCAACACCTGTCATCCTTATTCTTCCTTCCAGATCACTTTCTGCCCTGCTAACATTCATCTAAAATAACCCATGGATTCTTCTACTTAAAGTGTCTGCTACCTTATTTTCCTTGCCCTTAATATGTCTGACCTCGAAGTCGAATTCGCTCAAGAAGGATAACCACCTTGCTTGCCTTGCGTTAAGATCTGGTTGGTTAAATAGATATTTTACCCTGCTATTGTCCATTAATAATAAGAATCTTCTACCCATTATGTAGTGTCGCCACATCTTTAAGGAGTGTATTACTACTGCTAATTCTAAGTCACGAGTGACATAATTTCTCTCGTCTTCCTTCAATTTTTGGGACTCATAGCAAATAACGTGTCCTTCCTTGGTTAGGACACCACCTAGTCCTTCCTTACTTGCATCAACACATATAGTGAAGTCTTTATCTGGGTCTACTACCTTCAATATGGGTGCCATTGTCAATAACTCCTTTAGTTTATTGAAGCTGTCTTGACATTTCTCTGACCAGTTAAACCTGGTTCCTTTATTTTGTAATGATGTGACAGGGTAGGCTATCTTGCAAAACCCTTCTATAAACTGACGGTAATATCCGGTGATTCACATGAATGACCATATATCCACTGCATATTTAGGTACCAGCCATTCCCTAATGGATTTTGTCTTTTCTGGGTCTATGAAAATGGCCTTTGCTGAAATTATATGTCAAAGATATTGTATCTCTTTCTGGTAAAAGTCACACTTGTTGAAATTGGCATACAGTTCATGCTTCCTTAACATTTGTAGCACTATTCTTAAGTGTTCCTCGTGTTCCTCCTCTATCTTTGAATAGACTAGGATATCATCGATGAATACTACCACGAACTTGTCCAAGTACTCACTAAAAATACTATTCATTAGGCACATAAACGTGGCTAGGGCGTTAGTGATTCTGAAAGGTATGACTACAAACTCGTAATGTTTGTATCTTGTCTAAAGTGATATTTTGTTTATGTCCTCATTTTTTATCCGAACTTGATGATAATTGGATCGTAAATCAAGTTTTGAAAAAATCTTTGCCTCCCCCACTTGATCGAATAGATCATTTATCCTTGGTAAGGAGTATTTATTTTTAATAGTCATTTTGTTTAGTTGTCTATAATCGATACATAATATTAGAGTACCATCCTTTTTTTTCACAAAGAGGACTGGTTCTCCCCAAGGTGAGACACTCAGTCTGATGTACTCTTTGTCCAACAATTCCTGTATTTGTATTTTTAATTTTGTCAGTTCTAGTAGACTCATCCGGTAAGGCACCTTTGAGATAGGGGTAGAACCGGGTAATAGGTCTATGGAGAAGTCTATTTCCCTTCTAGGGGGTAATTCTAGTATCTCATCCACAAACATATCTCTAAAATCATGTAGGATAGCAAATTCTTCCAACTTTGGCTTATCCTTCTTTTCTGCTAGATTCATCACTTGGATGGCATAAAATTGACATCCCTTTCTCATACATTTCCTTATTTGCATTGCTAAAAATTTTCTGACTGATATCAGTTTTGGTATACCTTGGGTTGTCCTAGTAGTATCAAAATCATCCTTATAGCTAAGCATCTTTGTATAGCAATTTAATATTTCTTTGTGTCGTTCCAACCAGTCCATCCCAATAATCATATCGTAAGATCCTAGTGATAGGATGTTCATATCGGACTTTATACTTTGACCGTCTAAAATGAACTCAAAGTCTGGAACAAACTCCACTACATTTGTTTTAGTACCAGTCGATAATTGTACAAGCCATGATTTCACGTGCTTCAGTTTCTTAAGTTTGTTTGACTCGACCACATTAGGTGTAATATAACTTAACGTAGCTCTAGGGTCAATTAAAATAGAAATGTGAGTGTCATTGATTTTACCTTCAATTTCTACCACCGAGGACTGTTGGTTAGCTTGTCGACCATCTATGGCTATATTTGTCCAATGTAGGCTTCTGCCCACATCTTCGACTATCGAGGCTTCCTGCAGATTATGAACAATAGTTCCATTTGTCAAATGTGAACAGTTCCTCCTTAGATGAGGCTCTCCATATTCCCAACACTTTAATGTCTCGTTGGGATTTTCTCTAAACTTTTCATTCCCAGGTTTATTGGTTTACCACTGCCTTGCATATTCGGATGGTTGGAGTGAAAGTCCTTTCTCAGAAAACTTTTTGCTGTATTCCGATGAGGAGTTGGCTAGTACCCCTTCTTCCATTGGTTCATTCACTCTTGTTTCTTATCCTTCCATGCTTTGGGAAACTCTACCCACTATCTGTACTGATCGTAGCACATTCGGGCTTTCCTGAATACTTCGCTCAAGGATTTGGGGTTGTCAAATTCAATTCTGTCCTTGTATGACTGTGGTAGACAGCTTAGAAAACACTGAATTTTTACTTTATCCTCTCGGATGTATGGTATGAACCTTAACAGTTCTAAAAATTTATTTATAAGGCCCTCCATTGTCATCTGTCCAAGTCGTAACTCATAGAACTCTTTTGACTTTCTTTCATAGTAACTTTCCGAAAGGTATTGTTTATTGAAATACTTCTTAAAGTCAAACCATTCCAACTATTTTTCCTTTAGGCCCTTGGCCAATTTCAAGTCCTGCCACCAAATGTTGGCCTTCCCTTTCAGATTGTAGATGGCCACTTTGACCTTCATGTTGATGGAATAGTTGTATATATGAAAGTATTTTTTCATGTCCAACAACCAGGCTTTAGCTTCCTCTCCCGTCTTGGATTCTCCATCAAAGGTAGCTAGTTTAATCTTTTTAAATTCTTCTTCGAGGTGGTCTACTTGTTTTCTTTTTCTGTCAGATTTAGTTTTTTCTTCAACTCAAGGTGTTCCTTTCGATGAACTATCTCCTTTTTCTGTTTCCAACCCTAAGTTTCTGGAAGCCCTTTTGCTGACTTCTTCCTTCTTGTTATTGACTTTTTGGATTTTCTTGGTCACTATATTGCATAGAAGGACTTCATTTATCTCTTACTGTTCATGTTAGTCTTTGTCAATTTTTCATTGTTCGCTTTGAAAATCTATAATTCAATAATAAGGTTCCTCATTGTTTATAACACTTTCGTGGGTGAAATTTTTTCATTGTTTTGTCTTGGATCTCCAGGGGGTCCCTGTTGCGAGTTTTCTCCCATCCTGATTTCTGCATCGTCCTAAGTTGCCATAATTAACACAAAATAGAAATACCTTTCTATTTGTAACC
>ML796268.1:134155-152512 GCA_009831015.1 Picea engelmannii | reverse complement strand
ATATATACACACACACTAAGCAGTTGTTGTGGCCCTATTCAGATCCAATGTTGTCACCTTTTTTCTCTGATACCATATGTAATGTACCTCAAAATTTACATAAATTTTTGTTTTTTAATTGGGGACGTTGAGTTGGTTTTTTGTCCTTGAGGCCTTTCAGTCACTTGTCAATCCTAAGGTACATCAGTGTTATTTCCTTTATCTCCTCTATCCTGTTTAACATAAAGTAGTCGCTTCCTATTTTGGTAATGTGTTTTACACGAACAACAGGTCCATAACTAGGGACATCTTGCTTCATGGAAACCTAATATTATCTATTGTTCCATTTTAGAAGCCACTTTATGACATGGAGAAGTATCTACTTAGAGTATCTATCATACATTACAAGGTTAGAGATGTCATTCCTTATGATGTTCAATCCGATATATGTATATAAGATTATAAAATCAACAAGGAGAAGTTAACACTATTCAGAAACAAAGGTTAAAATGGGTTTCACCTTAGCCATTAAACTTGCACCTTGAAACTAAAGTGCACAGAGGGATAATCTTGTGGAGGTTGTGGTTACGATTGTAGTACAAAATACTCATTAGGTAACCACAAGGTCTAACAACCTAGGGTGTTTAATGCAAGGTAGTTGGATTCGACATATAACGACGTAGTAAGAAAGCCATCTGGTTACCTTGCCATTAATACTCTTAGCAACGGATATAGGTTGAAACCCTTGTGCCTTAAAGGCCTGTCTGCACATTTAAAGTGCCTGGGATATGTCTATTTGGTATAGAGCTTGACTAGCATGCCCTAAGGAGATGTCGACACCTACCGTATGATCACATGGTTTAAGTTCAAAACCTCCTTCACTTTACTCCATTTGGAGGTTACTCTCGTACTTTCACTCTCATTCTGGTTTTCGTTTGGTGAATGAGGAAGCATTGTCTCAATCCATTTTCATTTGCACCCTTGTTAAGATTTTAGTAAAGGAAGGGGAGATGTTACAGACCATTCTTTTGTTTGGCTTAAGCATCATGTCCAACAGTTCACGGTTCTAGTTCCTATGCTAGATGGGTGGAGATTCTAGTTGGCACTTCTCGACAACAAATCTGTGTGGTAAGTTTAACTTCGACTATTCTTTTATTTACATGTTAGAATCAATCTGCCTCGTATGTAGGTTTGTGCATACTTTTGTTCTTGGTTGGTCCTTGATAGTATCCTCGTCTTATTTCTAGGGTACTGTGGTAAAAAGGAGTTAGGTTCTCTTGGTAAGGTTTTGGGTCCTATCATAGTTTACCCCCCCTGTTACTACACCAATCATCCTATCGAAACCGAGCCATTACTCATATCATGACATCTGCTATAAAAGTGCACTGGAAAATATTCATTATGATTTAACTCTTGTTATTGGAACTGGTTTCCTCCGTTCGTTAGTCCTTTGTTACATCAATGATCTTCTATGTTTGACTATAGTGTTCACTAGTGTTATTGCATTGATTAGAAGCAAGGTTTTCCAAAGGAAAAAAGTTTTTCAAATCCTTTCTGTTTATGATTGAAAAGTTACAATGGCTTTATATTTACCATGTTCGTTATACGCCTTTCATTTTTTTTTCCTGCAATATTTCTTTGGATTAGATACTGGTATCTATTACTAATGATGGGCCCCTTGATGTGCGAGGGTACCCATCAGGGTGGCACAAACTCTTCTTCCCTTTTCGGTCTGGGAGGGTAGCGCTATGGAAGAAGGCACAAATCCTCTGCTTCAGTTAAGTATTAACTGGCCCCTTTCTAGTTACATTATATTCTGTAACCTAAACATATTATCTTGTTGGCTATGTTATAATGCTTCTCATTAATTTGTGCAAGTGCATAAATGCCAAAGCATGGGGACGCCCTCTTCACTCTTTCAAAAGGTATTCGGGTTCCAACATAGTATCTAAGTTAATTTCGAGATTACATACACTACTGATCCAGACTTTGTTCTATTCCTAAAGTCTGGGGATTTTTAATTCCAAGTTCTGTGATAGCTGATATGGGGTACACCCTAATTTGTATAAATAATTTTGGTATATAGAACCACCTGCATAGCTTGTGTTTGGTTGGACTTTGATAACTAGATAGTCATTCTATTAAGTAATGTGCTCATTATATATTGTGTGTTAATTTGTTGTGGACTTGGGATTTCTAAAGTGCTATCCTCTATATATTTCGAGCATCGTTTTGCTACTACAAATTCCTCCCTGAGCTATTCTAGCTATTTTTGTTTCTAGAATTGAATCTTGTTATTGATTGTATAGTCCCTTTCCCAAAATGATTTGATCATGCATAGAGATACGCTTAAGGGTTTTGTTCTTTCCCAGAAAGATGTGCAATGACTCCCAGATTTCGTTTATACTTAATTTTGATGTAAAAAAAATAGTTTTTGGGCTTACACATCACAAGCTATTTACTTTCTGTTTCAGTTATCATTGTTGAATAAGCCTTTAATGGTCTGCTTACCAGAGAATAGATAGCTTCATTATCAGTTTGGATTTACGTGTCGGGTACTATTTACCTTCTTTTTCTATTATCATTATTGTATAAGCCCTTATGGGTCTATTCACTCGAAAGTTAGATGGCATCATTATTCGTTTTGGATTTACACATCGTGCACTATTTACCTTCTATTTCTATTACCATTATTGAATAAGCCTCTATAGGTTTTCTCACCCGAAAATAGGCAGGATGGTTATTAGGACAGAAAATTGTGGTTTATACTGTAGGTAATTTTTCTGATTAACAAAGTCATTCCTAACTTACTGTCATATCTATCTTGAATTTTATATATATATATATATATATATATTCTTCCTGTAATGGGGTCCATGGAGTTTTTCCCTTTTCTTTGGAATAAAAAATTTCCTACTTATAAGATTATCTATCCACTTAATAGTTAAGGATTCTGATATAAACAGTTTACTCTAGCGTCAAGAATATATATATATATATATATTCTTCCTGTAATGGGGTCCATGGAATTTTTCCCTTTTCTTTGGAATAAAAAATTTCCTACTTATAAGATTATCTATCCACTTAATAGTTCAGGATTCTGATATAAATAGTTTACTCTAGCGTCATTACTCCATTGTCGCAGCATGCCCATTACAATGTATATCTATATATATCGGTTCATAAAAAAATAGCTATACAAGTTTACATGTATATCGACTAGTATTTCAATGTTTAGGGTATATTTATTTGATTATGAAAGGTATACTCATTCGAGGAGGCTCACTTTATACTATATACATCTCTACAGGAAATGAAATCCTCCATAGCTATTGGTGCACGTGGCTTCTAGTATTTTCGCAACAATCTTATTTCATTTTATTTGAAAGAAATAACAAAGAAGATAACGGTAGCCTGTTATCCAGTCTGTTATGGGGCTAGTAACTATTACAGAATTTGTTTCATTATTTCGGTACATTCCAAGATCTTAGTAATTACTTAGCATCACAACTAAATAGAAAAGTCCACTTCTAGCCAAAAACTATGAAGTAAAATGTTAGATCTTTTCCCACAGCATTCAACCAAAAATTCGTACATAGAAGTAAACAGATTACAACACATAACATTTGACTAGAAAAAGGTAGAGTTACATATATGAACCAAATTTACGGGAAGACAAAGGGAACAGCCTCATTCCTCCCAACCGTAGAATAGGGCAACCAATCTACTTGCCCGATTCACCTCCTAGCCTGACCATGAGTCCATGAGGGCGAATTGAAGTCTCCTCTCTAGCAATGTCCTTCAAATTCCAACAATATCCTCCTTTCCTCACACTCACACAGTAGTGCTCATAACAAAAAGAACAAAATTCCATATTCTTATTTCCCCAACATACTTGGCAGCATCCTACCCCCTCACATATGCTTTTTATTAGTTTTCCTAGTACTTTTTCCCTCTCTTGTGGAATTTTCGCAGCTTTCTAAATCCCTGATTTTCAGAGGCTTCCATTGGTCAAATGACTGATTTTCCACTTGTAAAAATCATCCCATAGTTAATTTCAATGTGTTGCCCACTCATGGAGTCATGGTCAGCTAAATTTAATATGGATGCTCCATTTGTCCTCCTGTAATCAATATAAAATATTCTATTTTTTTTTCGTTTTCATACAAGTGTCATAGTCAAGTAGCTAGTTGGGACAAATCAGATCTCTACCCAACAATCAAAATGATTTATTACTATTATAAAATTCGAAATTCATAATTTCCATAAATGGAAATTTTTTTCCAATTTCGAGTTTACTAAAAATGAAAATAAATTTTCAACAATTTTAGATTCTAAAATATTTTTTTTAATTTCTTTATTTTTGGGGATGTCACATCCTTTCCCCCTTAAATAAAAAATTGTCCTCAATGTTCATTCCTTTCCTAGAACAAGATTGGATGAGATTTTTCCAAATCTTCTTCCAACTCCCAAGTGGCCTCCTCAGGACTAAAGTGCTTCCATTTCAGCTTTACCTGAGAGACGACTCTTTTTCGAAGTGTTATTTCTCTCTAGTCTAGAATGTGCAAGGGTTCCACCTATAAATCACCTTAAGGTTCCACCTGCACCAAGTTCCAATCAATAATATGAGTAGGGTCATGAATATACTTTTTCAACAATGAAACAAGAAATACATTATGAATTCTTAGATTAGTTGGAAGTGCAAGTTGGTATGCTATGGGTACAATTCAAGATAGTATCTCAAAGGGCCCACAAAACCTCGGTGCCAACATGGCACAGTTCCCTAACTTCAATGAGTTTTTTCGGGCTTTGAATTTTAAATAAACATGGTCTCCTATTTGAAATTCCAAGTGCCTTCTTTTTTTATCTACATAACTCTTTTGTCTTTCCTGTGCTTCTTTCAAGTTCTATTGTACCTTTCTAACCATGTTCTCTATTTCTTGGAGCATTTTGGGTTCAACATTGACTCTATTAGCCGAGTTATCCCAACTAATTGGACTCGTACATTTTCTACCATACAGTATTTCGAAAGGGCTTAACTTAGCCGAAGTTTGGTATCCATTTTTATATGCAAATTCTACCAAGTGCAGATAGTCTTCCCACTTGATCGGTTTTGTTCTTACATACATGCAGAGCATATCCTCCATGATCTAGTTTTTCCTTTCGGTCTATCCATCCATTTGTGGATGATAACTTGTACTGAATTTCAAGTTGGTATTTAGCCTTGCAAACAATTCCTTCCAAAAGGTGGATGTGAATTTTACGTCTCTATCTGAAATAACCATTTTAGGAATACCATGCAGTCTAAATATTTCTTTCATGAATATTTCAACAATGTTTATAGCTTTAAAAGTAGACTTTATAGGAATAAAGTGTGCAGACTTACTGATTTTATTGATTACAACCATGATATAGTCATTATGTTTATGAGTTTTAGGCAAACCTATTATAAAGTCGAGTGATATTGTCTCCCATTTCCATTCTAGTACTGGCAATGGATGCAATAGGCCAGCTGGGTTTTGGTGCTCAGCCTTAACCTGCTGACAATCTTGGCACCTTGCCAAGTATTTTTTGTTTTGCCTTTCATGTTAGGCCAATAAAATAGTTTCCTCAGTGTTGCTATCAATTTCTGGTAACCTGGGTGGCAAGAATTCAACTTTTTATGTACTTCGTCCAAGATTGTCAATTTTAGCCCTACTGAATCTAGTATGTAAAGTTTGTTTTTAAACCATAAAAATCCCTTCTCGTTGATACTTAGATCTGATTTCTCTGAGTTCGCAGTATTGTTCTTTATTTCTATCTTTATTTTAGTATAATTTTCCTCATCAACACCTGGCATCCTTATTCTTCCTTCCATATCACTTTTTTCCGTGCTAACATTCATCTAAAATAATACATGGATTCTTCTACTTAAAGTGTCTGCTACCTTATTTTCCTTTCCCTTGATATCTCTGACCTTGAAGTCGAATTCGATCAAGAAGGATAACCACCTTGCTTTCCTTGCATTAAGATCTTGTTGGTTTAATAGATAATTTACCTCGCTATTGTTCGTTAATAATAAGAATCTTTTACCCATTATGTAGTGTCGCCACATCTTTAAGGCGTGTATTATTGCTGCTAATTCTAAGTCATGAGTGAAATAATTTCTCTCGTGATCCTTCAATTTTCGGGACTCATAGAAAATAACGTGTCCTTCCTCAGTTAGGACACCGCCTAGTCCTTCCTTACTTGCATCAACACATACAATGAAGTCTTTATCTGGGCTTGCTACCTTTAATATGGGTGTCATTGTCAATAACTCCTTTAGTTTATTGAATTTGTCTTGATATTTCTCTAGCCAGTTAAACCTGGTTCCTTTCTTTTGTAATGATGTGATAGGGTAGGCTATCTTGGAAAACCCTTCTATAAGCCGGCGGTAATATCCAGTGATTCCCATGAACGACCATATATCTGCTACACCTTTAGGTACCGGCCATTCCCTAATGGATTTTGTCTTTTCTGGGTCTACGACAATCCCCTCTGCTGAAATTATATGTGCAAGATATTGTATCTCTTTCTAGTAGAAGTCACACTTGTCAAAAATGGCATACAATTTGTGTTTCCTTAATGTTTGTAGCACTATTGTTAAGTGTTCCTTATGTTCCTCCTCTGTATTTGAATAGACTAGGATATCGTCGATGAATACTACCACGAACTTGTCCAAGTACTCACTAAAAATAGTATTCATTAGGCACATAAATGTGGTTGGGGCATTAGTGAGTCCAAAAGGTATGACTACAAACTCGTAATGTCTGTATCTTTTCTGAAATGTTTTTTTGTTTATGTCCTCATTTTTTATCTGAACTTGATGATAACTGGATCGTAACTCAAGATTTGAAAAGATCTTGCACCCCCCGAACAACTTGATTGAATAGATCATTTATCCTTGGTAAGGGGTATTTATTCTTAATACTCATTTTTTTCAGTTGTCTATAATCGATACATAATCTTAGAGTACCGTCCTTCTTTTTCACAAAGAGGACTAGTGCTCCCTAAGGTGAGACACTCGGTCTGATGTACTCTTTGTCCAACAATTCTTGTAATTGTATTTTTAATTCTGTCAGTTCTGGTAGACTCATCCGGTAAGGCACCTTTGAGATAGGGGAAAAGACGGGTAATAGGTCTACGGAGAAGTCTATTTCCCTTCTAGGGGGTAATTCGGGTATCTCATCCACAAAGATATCTCTGAAATCACGTAGGATAGAAAACTATTCCAACTTTGGCTTATCCTCCTTTTCTACTAGTTTCGTCACTTGGATGGCATAAACTTGACATCCCTTTGTCATACATTTCTTTAGTTGCATTGCTGAAATTTGTCTAACTGATACCAGTTTTGGTATACCTTGGGCTATCCTGGTAGTATCAGAATCATCCTTATAGCTAAGCATCTTTGTATAGAAATTTAATATTGCTTTGTGTTGTTCCAACCGGTCCATCCCAATAATCATATCATAATATCCTAGTGGTAGGATGTTCATATCAGGCTTTATACTTTGACTGTCTAAGTTAAACTCAAAATCCGAAACAAACTTCGCTACCTTTCTTGTAGTACCAGTCACCAATTGTACAAGCCATACTTTCGCATGCTCCAGTTTCTTAAGTTTGTTTGACTCAGCCACATTAGGTGTAATATAACTTAACGTAGCTCTAGGGTCAATTAAAATAGAAATGCGAGTGTCATTGATTTTACCTTCAATTTCTACCACCAAGGACTGGTGGTCAGCTTGTCGACCATCTATGGATGCATTTATCTGATGTAGGTTTCTGCCCACATCTCCCACTATCGAGGCTTCCTACAGATTATGAACAAGAGTTCTATTTTCTAAACTCAAACACAGACAATTCCTCTTTAGATGAGGCTCACCCCATTCCCATCACTTTAATGGCTCATGGGGATTGTCTCCAAAATTATTCATTCCCACGTTTATTGGTTTACCATTGTCTTGCATATTCGGATGGTTGGAGTGAAAGTCCTTTCTCAGAAAATTTTTTGCTGTATTACGATGAGGAGCTGGCTAGTACCCCTTCTTCCATTGGTTCATTCGCTCTTGCTTCTTATCCTTCCATGCTTTGGGAAACTCTACCTACTATTTGTACTTATCGTAGCACATTCGGGCTTTCCAGAATACTTCGCTCAAGGATTTGGGGTTGTCAAATTCAATTTTGTCCTTGTAGGACTGTGGTAAGTAGCTTAGAAAATGTTGAATTTTTACTTTATCCTCTTAGATGTACGGTACAAACGTTGACAATTCTAAAAATTTATTTATAAGGTCCTCCATTATCATCTGTCCAAGTCGTAACTCGTAGAACTCTTTTGTCTTTATTTCATAGTAACTTTCTGAAAGGTATCATTTCTTGAAATACTTCTTAAAGTCAGACCATTCCAACTATTTTTCCTTTAGGCCCTTTGCCAATTTTAGGTCCTGCCACCAAAAGCTGGCCTTCCCTTTCAGATTGTAGATGGACATTCTGACCTTCATGTTGTTGGAATAGTTGTAGATATGGAAATAATTTTTCATATTCAACAACCATGCTTCAACTTCCTCTCCCATCTTGAATTCTCCATCAAAGGTAGCTGGTTTAATCTTTTTAAATTCTCCTTCGAGGTGGTCTACATGTTTTTTTTTTCTGTCAGATTTAGTTTTTTCTTCATCTGAACGTGTTCCTTCCAACGAACTATCTCCTTTTTTTGTTTCTGGCCCTGAGTTCTTGGAAGCCCTTTTGTTGACTTCTTCCTCGTGGTTATCCTCTTTTAGGATTTTCTTGGTCACTATACTACATAGCATAACTTCATTTATCTCTTGTTGTTCGTGTTGTGTTTTTTTCAATTTTTCATTGTCCGCTTTGAAAATCTGTAATTCAACAATAAGGATCCTCATTGTTTCTAACACTTCCGTGGGTGAACTTCCATCACTGTTCTGTCTTAGATCTCCAGGGGGTCCCTGCTGCCGGTTTTCTCCCATCCTAATTTTTGCATCATCCTGAGCTGCCATAGTTAACATAAAACATAAATAGCTTTTTGTTTGTAACCATAATATTTTTGTTAGTTTTACATAAATTGAAATATATATATATTTGTACTAAGCAACTATTCTTGCCCTATTCAGATCCAGTTTTTTCACCTTTTTTCTCTGATACCATATGTAATGTACCTCAAAATTTCCATAATTTTTTTTTTTAATTGCGGACGTTGAGTTGGTATTGTGTCCTTCAAGATTTTCAATCACTTGTCAATCCTAAGGTACGTCAGTCTTATTGCCTTTTGCTCCTCTATCCTATTTAACATAAATTCATCGCTTCCTATTTCGATAATGTGTTTTACATGAACAACAGGTCCATAACTAGGTACATCTCGCTTCATGGCAACCTAATATTATCTATTGTTCCATTTTCGAAGTGAATTTATGACATGGAGAAGTAGCTACTTAGAGTCTCTATCATACATTGCGAGGTTAGAGATGTCAGGCCTTATGAGGAATGGCTCTGTGTTTGACTATAGTGTTCACTAGTTCTATTGCATTTATTAGAAGCAAGGTTTTCCAAAGGAAGAAATTTTTTCAAATTCTTTCTGTTTATGATTGAAAAGTTACAATGGCTTTAGATTTACCATGTTCGTTATATGCCTTTCATTTTTTTTTCATCCAATATTTCTTTGAATTAGACACTAGTATCTATTACTAATGATGGGCCCCTTGATGTGTGAGGGTACCCATCAAGATGGCACAAAATCCTCTTCCCTTTTCGGTCTTGGAGGGTAGTGTGATGGCAGAAGGCAGAAATCCTATGCCTCAGTTAAGTATTCACCGACCCCTTTCTAGTTACATTATGTTCTGTAACTTAAACATATTATCCTATTGGTTATGTTATAATGCTTCTATTTTCTTCAGGTACAGACACGCCGAAGCATGGGGACGCCGTCTTCACTCTTTCAAAAAGTATTCAGGTTCTAACATAGTATCTAAGTTAATTTCAAGATTACATACACCACTGGTCCAGGCTTTGTTCCATTCCTAATGTCTCGAGATTTTTAATTCCAAGTTCTGTGATAGTTGATACGGGGCACGCCCTGATTTGTATAAATAATTTTGGTATATAGAACCACCCGCACAGCGTGCGCTAGGTTGGACTTTGATAACTAGACAGTTGTTCTATTAAGTAATGTGCTCATTATATATTGTATGTTAATTTGTTGTGGACTCAGGATTTCTAAAGTACTCTCCCCTATATATTTCGAGGATGGTTTTGGTATTACAAATTCCTTCCTGAGCTATTTTAGCTATTTTTGTTTCCAGAATTGAATCTTATTATTGATTGTACAGTCCCTTTCCAAAAATGATTCCATCATGCATAGTGATATGCTTAAGGGTTTTGTTCTTTCCTAGAAATATGTGTGATGATTCCCATATTTCATTTATACTTAATTTTGATGTAAAAAAAATAATTTTCGGGCTTACACATCACAAGCTATTTACTTTTGGTTTTAGTTATCATTGTTGAATAAGCCTTTAATGTTCTACTTACCAGAGAATAGATATCTTGATTATCAATTTGGATTGATGCATCATGTACTATTTACCTTCTTTTTCTATTATCATTATTGTATAAGCCCTTATAGGTCTATTCACTAGAAAGTTAGATGGCATCATTATTCGTTTTGGATTTACGCATCATGCACTATTTACATTATGTTTCTATTACCATTATTGAATAAGCCTCTATAGGTCTGCTCACCTGAAAATAGACAGCATGGTTATTACGACAGAAAATTGTGGTTTATGCTGTAGGTAAGTTTTTTGATTAACAGAGTCATTCCTAGCTTACTGTCATATCTATCTTGAATTATATAAAGATAGATAGATAGATAGATAGATAGATAGATAGATATAGATATATATTCTTCCTGTAATGGGGTCCATGGAGTTTTTCCCTTTTCTTTGGAATACAAATTTTCCTACTTATAAGATTATCTATCCACTTAGTAGTTCAAGATTCTGATATAAATAGTTTAATCTATCATCATTACTCCACTTTCGCAGCATGCCCATTACAATGTATATCTATATATATCGGTTCATAAAAAAATAGCTATACAGGTTTACATGTATATCGACTAGTACTTCAATGTTTATGGTATATCTATTTGATTATGAAAGGTATACTCATTTGAGGAGGCTCACTGTATACTATATACATCTCTATAGGAAATGAAATCTTCCACAGCTATTGGTGCGAGTGGCTTCTAGTATTTTCGCAACAATCTTATTTCATTTTTTTTGACAGAAATAACTAAGAAGATAATGGTAGCCCGATATCCAGTCTATTATGGGACTTGTAACTATTATATAATTTGTTTCACTATTTGGGTACATTCCAAGATGTTAGTAATTACTCAACATCACAACTAAATAAAAGAGTCCACTTCTAGCCAACAACTATGAAGTAAAATGTTAGATCTTTCCCCACAGCATTCAACCAAAAATTCATACATAGAAGTAAATAGATTAGAACACATAACATTTGACTAGAATAAGGTAGAGTTACATATCTGAACCAAATTTATAGGAAGACAAAGGGAACAACCACGTTCCTCCCAACTGTAGAACAGGGCAGCCAATCTACTTGCCCAATTCACTCCCTAGCCTAACCATGAGTCCATGAGGGCAAATTGAAGTCTCCTCTCGAGCAATGTCCTTCAAATTCCAGCAGTATCCTCCTTTCCTCACACTCACAAAGTAGTTCTCATAAAAAAAAGAAAAAAATTATGTAGTCATCTTTCCCCAGCATACTTGGCAGCGTCATGCTTCCTCACATATGCCTTTTATTAGTTTGCCTAGGACTTTTTCCCTCTCTTGGGGAATTTTCACAGCTTTCTAAATCCCTGATTTTCAGGGGCTTCCATTGGCCAAATCACTAATTTTCCACTTGCAACAATCATCCCATAGTTAATTTCAATGTGTTCCCCACTCATGGAGTCATGGTCATCTAAATTTAACATGGCTACTCCATTTGTCCTCCTACAATCAATATAAAATATTCTATTTTTTTTCATTTTCATACAAGTTTCATAGTCAAGTAGCTAGTTGGGACAAATTGGATCTTTGCCCAATAGTCAAAATCATTTATTACAATTATAAAATTCGAAATTCGGAATTTCCATAAATGGAAAAAATTTTCCAATTTCAAATTTACTGAAAACGGAAATAAATTTCCATTAATTTTAGATTCTAAAATATTTTTTTCAATTTCTTTATTTTGGGGGATGTCACACCTTCCTATTTCCCTTTCTCTCTCTCCCTCCCCCCTGCCTCCCCCCCCTCTCTCTGTGTCTCTCTCTCTATCTCATCCCACTACAACAAAAAAGGCCATTAGCATCAGATTTTAGTGCATTTGAAAGCATGAATTGGGATGATGAGAGGGCACAAAACCCAACGCTAAATGACATGTTCACTTGGGTGATCGATTTATCACCTAGTTTAGTGACCAATTTATCTCCCTCTTTAGCACCAGGTTTTTCTCCCTGTTTAGCATGCAGTTTTGCTCCCTTTTTCACGCCCAATTTTGCTTCTAATTTTGCACCTAGTTTAGCGTCTGATTTTGCACCTAGTTTAGTGCCTAAAATGTGATATAGCTCCCTAAATAATGCCCAAAATAGTGTCTGGTTTAGCTCCTAGTGTAGCTCCTAGTTTAGCTCCAGGTGTGGCCCCTAATTTAGCTCCAGGTTTAGCTCTTGTTTTAGTGCCTAGTTTAGCTCTAGATGTAGCTCCTAGTTTAGCACCTACTTTAGCTCCTGGTGTAGATCCTACTTTAGATCCTAGTTTAGATCCATGTTTGGTGTCTAATTTAGCTTATAGGTTAGCTCCTGGTTTAGATCCTAGTTTAGCGCCTTGTTTAACTCCTATTTTAGCTCTTTGTTTAACTCCTAGTTTAGCTCCTGATTTAGCACCTAGTTTAGCTCCTCGTTTAGTTCCTGGTTTAACGCTTAGTTTAGCTCCCAATCATGCTTCTTGTTTTTCTTCTAGTGTAGCATCTAAAATAGCTTCTATTTTGGCTTCCAAATTAATTCCAAGATGTGCTTCCATTATTTCATCCTTTTTTGCTTCCAGAATTACTTCCTTGTTAGCTCCATGGTTTGCTTCCTTTTAGTTCCAACATTTGCTTCCTTTTTAGTGTCTGCTTTTGCTTCTTTTTTAGGTCCATGGTTTTCTTCCTTTTAGTGTTGGGATTTGCTTCTTAATTAGCATCCAGTTTTTCTTCTTGTTAAACAACCAATTTAGCTTCGTACTTAGATCCAGAAATAGCTCCAAGTATGGCTTCAAATTTAATGTTCAGTTTTATTTCCATTTTAGAGCCACATTTTGCTTCCATTTTAACAACCCATGTTGTGTCCTTTCTAGCTTCCATTTAGTAATTTAACTTATTTTATTTCAATTTAATTAGATAAATTAATCATGCATCTTAAAAAACTTATATTATTATAGACTAAGTCATATTGCATTTGAAGTATTTTATATGATAGATTTTATAAAGAATTTTTAGGGAACTCGACATCCATACAAAATAACAGCATCATTATACTTATTAAATCTCCATCTAAATAAAATCTACAACATATAGTATATATAAAATAACAAGATAATGATTATAACATGATCATCATCTATAATTAAAACTAGTCAAATATATCAATATTAGATAAGTATCATGTCAAACAACTTATATCTTTAATACTGATAAGATCATCATCATATATAACTACAACAAGTGAAAGTCAAATATGACAATAGATCAATAACATGTTAGAATGATACATGGCCAATAGTCGATGTAAGTTAAGATGATATATGTCCAAATGATATAAGTCAAAATGATAAAACTCAATAATATGGTATTGCAAGACAAAGAGCAATACATATGATAATAAACATGAAAATAGGCATCATAATGATATAAAACAATGATCAATGATGGAGTCTATATGATCAATGTCATTGGCTACTACCAACAACTAGGTCATCATCATTATCTTGATCATCATCATTGTGGTCATTATCGTCGTCATTCATAGTGTCTTCTTCATCTGACTCATCATCATCATTGTGGTCATCATCATCGTCATTCATAGTGTCTTCTTCATTTGACTCATCATCATCATCTCCTGTGTCTATATTAGACCCATTATAATCTGGATCAATCTCATGAGGATCAACTGGATCTTCTGAAAGACCCGTGTTCTGCAAAAAAGAACATTCAAAAAGAAAAGTTATTATATTTCATGCAATATGTAATTTTTGTGTTATATTTCTAATATTACAACATATGAAACAAAACCATAATCATATTACATCATATCAAAGTGCAGATACCATAATAAAATTTCAAATAAGTTACAAATAAGAAGCCATTCCAATGTTGTAAAACATGTAACAATTCCAATAAACTTTATTAAAGATCGTAGAAAAATGTGTTATACATTTTAACTATCAATTGTAAATTCTTTTGCATAGTTGTAAGTGCCAACCCTCTCCATTTTGTGATATATATGATTATGTTTGACTATAAAAAACCTTTGAGAGTTAATTGGTCTATACATATTCTTCAAGCAAGAGAAGATTTGATTGATTTCAAGTGATGTGTTTTATTTTATTAAATAGATATAGTGTTAGTTGGAATTTGTTGCTTGCATATATTATGCACGGTAACTTTGAAATAAACGTCTTCCTCAGGTTAACAAATTAAATAGTTGGGAAAATACTACAATGCAATTAATTCAAACATTAGTTCAACCCAATGTAACAATTGTTGTTCCTTTGAGTGTAGTTGCTATTCATTTGAAAGGAACAACTGTCGTTCCCTTTGTGTGACTATTGTTCCTTTGAGTGTAGTTGTTGTTCATTTGAAAGGAACAACTGTCATTCCCTTCTTGCGAATGATGTTCCTTTGAGTGTAGTTGTTGTTCATTTGAAAGGAACATATGTCATTCCCTTTGCACATCTGTTATTCCTTTGAGTATCATTGTTGTTCATTTGAATAGAACAACTATTGTTCCCTTTATGATTGTTGTTCCTTTATAGGTGTTGCATCTCTGGAGGTTCGGTATTGAAAATGGAAGGTAATAACCTACGTACGCAACAAGTAAAATTCTTGTGCCAACGTCAACCTTTGGTTGATGCATATAGGTTGTTTTTAGGACATATTTAGAGCCCAACATTTTGGTGCCATTGTCGAGGAAGTTTTCAAGGGTGCACAACTCCAAATGACATTGTTCTTTTAGTTGCATGTTCTTGACTCTGAGGTGAAGGGTTAGGGCATGTAGGTTTCTTGATTGTTTCTTTCTTTACATTTAGTTTTTAATTTTTGATCCTAAATATTATCATTTCTCTTAGTGGTGATGTAAGCACCACCCATCCTACTCACAAGTTGATAGGAACATTTGAAGAAGGAGCCTTGAGATAGCACATGAAGAATCCAACAAAAAGATGGCACGTAAGAAGGAGACAAAAGTTGTTACCTTTGAAATCCCCATTAGAGATCCTGAAGGAGTGGTACAAATGAAAAGCATTCCCCCATCCAATCTACCAAATTTTCACGGTTTGGAAAATGAAGACCCTAATGCATTCTTATTTCAATTTGAAGTACTTTGTAGAGGTTATGTTTATTTTACTAATGATCAAAAGTTGAATGTTTTTCCACTTACTCTAAAAGGAACATCCCTCTGATGGTTCATGAGCCTCGGTGCAAATTCTATACAATCTTGGGAAGACATGAAATATTTATTCTTCCAAAGATAGTAAGATTATTACAGGGTCAATGACAATATATTTGGAATGAAACAAGGAGAAGAAGAGATTTTAGAGGAATATGAGGAGCTCTTTCAATACAACCTTCAAAGATCCAAACAAAAATAGCTGGGAAAAGAGACCTTGAAAATACTCCTCAAAGGAATCCATGATGAATCTTTAGAAATCTTAAATTTGATGGGAACAGGTGATGTATTTCAGTTACCATATGATGATATTTGTGAGTTATGTAGAATGTATTCAAGAGGGAACTTCAAGACTAGTAAGAATTATAGTGAGCCTTCTTCTCAATATTTTAAATATGCTGCAAAAACAAGAGCTATAGGAGTTGAAATAAGTAATTCAATTGAGATATTTAAAGTTGATATCATTAGCTCATTAAATTCACAATTGGATATTTTGAAGGATAAGAAGAAATGGGAGGAACCTGAAGAAAGATTTTGTCCTCGGTGCCATAAGAAACATCTTGCAATGAATTTTCCTTTAGATAGTCTCATAATTTGTGGCATATGTGACTTGAATCATTCAACAAAAATCTTCCCCTCCTTACCGAAGATAAAAAAAATATATCAAAGAGATCGAGGAGTTGCAACAATTTCACCACAAAAACCATGGCCTACATGTATGATTCAAAACTCTATCCCTCCATTTCCTCACTCTCACAAGAAATCATTGAATACTCATACACCATGGGAACTGTGGCAACCCCAATCTCACTCCTACCTACCTTTTCCACAAGGTTGGCATGGCCCATCTTATGATCCCATGGCTACTTTCCCTCATGTTACGACAACCACCAATCCTCCATACTTTCCACAAGATCTTCAACAACATCTTATTTTCCCATTAAGGTCATCCACACAAACCAATCATTTATACTTTTCATACTTAACTTTTCATCAATCTCCTCCATGCCCTACAAAAATTTCTGTTCAACCCACCTTGCACCCTAACCATAATAAAGTAGTGCAGTATACTTACAGTGTTGACCTACACAACTTTCCTACATTTACCACTTATCCTGATTAGTTTAGTTCTATACATTAGTAGCCTAGTTTAGAAATAAAATTGAGACACCTTCAAGACATCACCATTCGATTGTTTGTAGCCTTGATCTCATGGAATTTCTTTCAAAAATCATCATTTTTTTAAGTTTTAGCAGTGGCTGCAACACATTGTGTAAGTCAATATAGGTACTCAGTGCTTGAAATTTTTGGTATGGGCATGTATTTTGTTGAAAATTGTACCATTAAAAACATTCATAGCTATCCTGGTCATTTTTTGAGAGCCATATTTCATTTATTGGATTTTTGTGGCATTTGGGGTTGAAATGTTTACTAAAACACAGTTGGGACAGTCCGTTTTTGGGAGACCAAATGGATTTATTTTCCAAACCTGTTTACATCACAAGTATCCCTTTGAATATAGTTTCCAAAGCAATTTGACTTTTTGATATTGGGCATCAAACTAAAAAGTTATGGTCAAAATACTAATGGGATGTGAAGAAGACATCTTAGGAACAGAGCTGGGACAGTCACTTTTTGGATGCCTTGTTGGATATATCTTGAAAACCTGTTTCATTTGTATATTCCCCTATGAATTTAGTTTAAAATTCAATTTGAATCACTCGAGTATGATATCATATGAGGAAGATATGACCAAAACACTCACTGCTTGTCATAAATCTGCACTTTGAAAAATATGTCTTCCCAACTGTTCATTGGTAAATTTGACTCAACAATTCCTCTTGTCATTAAAACCTGTTTATATTGGAGATACCTACAAGAATATAATTTCATCACCAATTGGAATCACATCAATCCGTCATCAAACAAAAAGTTTATGCCTAAAACCATGACTATTGGTCTTGTGCAAAATTCGAAAAACACCTTGCCATGCAGGGTGTTACTAAGCATATTTGGCATATCATCACATGGAATTTTCTGAACCTGTTTCTAATGGACATAGAAATCTGAATTTTCTTTTATTTTTCTTTGCAATCACTCAAATTGGAAGAGAAAAAAATAGGTTATGATCGAAATACTCTTGGGTAGTATATGTTGGCCAACACTCCTGAACAGGTATAAAATGAATTTTGTTTCATTAATTTTCTTTGGATTTGTTTTATAAGTAACTACATGTTTTTTTTTTGCATATGTATTGGATGAAGAGACACCATACGCTTCTCTTCTTCATGATCTCACATTTTATTGTAGGTAAGTTCTTATGTTTTGTAGGCCCTTGGAAAATCAGAGAAGGTTAATACAAGCATGAGTGATTCTTGAAGAGTTTCTCTCAAATTTTCAAATGGATTGAGCACATAACAAATGGAGAGATTGATGTGAAAACCATAGAAAGACCAATGTTTCATAATTCAAGTTCCATTGCTACATTAACCATGTGTTGACGGGCGAAATTGACCATCCGTCAACTGGAAGAGCGAGTCCGGTCCGGGGTTGTCTAAATAACCCAAGCCGTTTGGGGTAACTCGTTCTGACGGGTTTAATGGCTCCGTTAGCCAATCTAAGAATCCTAAAAGAAA
>ML796268.1:90955-120914 GCA_009831015.1 Picea engelmannii | reverse complement strand
AGTTACAACGGGTTTTGTTGTAGGTTGTATCCCTTCATTTGCTGGATAATAATAAAGGAAGGACCTGGCAATTTCTCTAGTGGACGTAGCCCACACTGGGTGAACCACGTAAATTTGTGTCTCTCTTGTATTGTGTGTCTTCTTTATTTTGTTTCTACATTTTTTTTATTTTATTGCTCCGCGGTCCTATTTTTCTAACAGTTGGCGTTGTCCAAACATACTTGTCGAAGCTTAAGGAAGTCTGTTATGCTACTGGGTTTGGATTTTATTCCCTTGGACCAAATTGAACACATGTCTCTAAATATCCTAAGGAGGTGAGTTGAAACTCATGATAAAACTCAAACCATGACTCAGATGCATGAATCGTCAGTTGAATTGGATTAAGGGCACCATTTTTCAACTAGTGCGGCCCATACGCTATCATTCCATCGACTGGAAAACCATTTGTTGGAGTATCTTCAGCACTAGGGTTTTGGTGAATGAGACATAGTGCAATTTCTGAAGATGAGGTCGATTTTCAAGAACACTATGCCGACAATTTTGGGTAGTGTAGTTGCATGGAACTTATCTAAACAGACTTGTGGGAGATTAAAAAACTTTGTTATGCTGCTCGATTTGGATTTTATGCCCTCAAACTAAATTGGCCACATGTCCTTTAATGAGTTGAGGAGGCGAGTTGAAACTATCAATAAAACTCAAACTGAGAATTGGATGCATGAACCGTCAGTTGCATTGGATCCATAGTACTTGGTTTCAGCTATTGGGGCCCGTACGCTATCATTCCGTCCACCAAAAAACAATTTGTTGGAGTATCTCCAACACTAGGGTTTTGGTCAATGAGGCATAGTGCAATTTCTGAAGAGGAGGTCGATTTTCAAGAACATTGTATCGGGTGTTTTTGGGTAGTGTAGTCACGTGATCCTTGGCTAAATAAACTTGCAGGAGCTTATGGAAGTTCATTATGCTACTATGTTTGTATTTTATGCCCCTGAACCAAATTGACCACATGTCCTTAAATGGCTTGAGGAGACGAGTTGCAACTCTCGATAACAATCAATTTGGGAATCATATGCATGAACCATCAGTTGCATTGGATTAAGAGAACTACATTTTAGATAGTGGGGCCCCTACGCTATCATTCCGTCGACTGAAAAACCATTTGTTGTAGTATCTTTGACACTAGGGTTTTGGTCAACGAGCCATAGTGCAATTTTTGAAGATGAGATTGATTTTCAAGAATGCTTTGTTGAGCATTTGTTTTTAGTGTAGTCACATGGGAATTGGCTAAAAAAACTTGCGAGAGCTTACGAAACTCCATTATGCTGCTCATTTTGGATTTTATGCCCTTGGACCAAATTGGCCACATGTCCTTGAATGGCCTGAGGAGGCGAGTTGCAACTATCAATAAAACTAAAACCGAGAATCGAATGCATGAACCGCTAGTTGCATTGGATTTGTAGCACTGGGTTTCATCTATTGGGGATCTTACTGTATCATTCCTTTGACCGAAAAACCATTTGTTGGACTATCTCCAACACTAGGGTTTTGTTCAATGAGGCATTGTACAATTTCTAAAGAGGAGGTTGATTTTCAAGAACACTATGTCAGGTCATTTTTTCTATTGTAGTCATGCGGGCCTTGACCAAATAGACTTTTTCGAGCTTAAGAAGTCTTTTATGCTACTCAGTTTTGATTTTATGCCCCTGGACCAAATTGACCAGATCTCTTTAAATGGCTTGAGGAGGCGAGTTGAAACTCGCGATAAAAATCAAATCGAGACTCAGATGCATGAATCGTCAGCTACATTGGATTAAGAGCACCATTTTTCAGGTAGCGGGGCCCTACGCTATCATTCTGTCGACCGAAAAACCATTTGTTAGAGTATCTCCAACACTAGGATTTTCGTTAATGAGGCATAGTGTAATATCCGAAGATGAGGTCAATTTTCAAGATCACTTTGTCGGGCGTTTTTGGCTATGGTATTGGTATTGGTATTGTATTGGTATTGGTATTGTTATGGTATTGGTATGCATATCATTGCCAATATTGATATGGTATACCCTACCAATATTGGCAATGATATGGTAGACCAATACTTGGTATTAGTATGTCAATGCCATACCAATACCAATACCATACCAATATTGATATTGGTATGGTATTGGTATTTTTATGGCATTGGTATGCACATCATTGCGAATGCATACTTTTTTCATGCAATGTTATGCAAAGGTATTGGTATGGTATGTTGTTTGTATTGGTATGGTATTGGTATGCATATCATTGCCATGCAATGGTATGCAATGGTATTGGTATTGGTATGAAATGGTATGGATTGGTACGGTATTGGTATTGGTATGGTATGGAATTGGTATTGGTATTGGTATGGAATGGTATCGTATGATATTTATACTGGTATTTGTATGGTATTGATATTAGTATGGTATTGGTATTGGTATGGTATGGTATTGGTATTGGTATGGTATAGTATGGTATTGATATTGGTATGGTATTGGTATTGGTATGGCATTGGTATGCATATCATTTCCAATGCATACCATTACCATGCAATGGTATGGAATGGTATTGGTATTGGTATGCAATGTTATCGTATTGGTATTGGTATTGGTATTGGTATGAAATGGTATGGTATTGGTATTGGTATGCTATTGTATTCATATGGTGTTGGTATGGTATGGTATTGCTATTGCTATGGTATAGTATGGTATTGATATTGGTATGGTATTGGTATTGGTATGGAATTGGTATGCATATCATTGACAATGCATACCATTACCATGCAATGGCATTGGTATTGGTATGCAATGTTATGGTATTGGTATTGGTATTGTTATTGGTATGCAATGGTATGGTATTATATTGATACTGGTATTGGTATGGTATTGATATAGTACAGTATGGTATTGGTATGGTATTGGTATTGGTATTCTTGGGATTTGTAGGAGAGAATTTTGTACAATGGCAATGTTATGTGGAACTTTATCTCATATTGCGATATGGTATTGGTATGCATATCATTGCCAATATTGGTATGGTATACCATACCAATATTGGAAATGATATGATAGACCAATAATTGGTATTGGTATACCAATTCCATACCAATACCATACCAATATTGATATCGGTATGGTATTGGTATTGTTATGTCATTGGTATGAAGATCACTGCCAATGCATACCTTTCTCATGCAATGGTATGCAAAGGTATTGGTATTGGTATGCAATGGTATGCAATGGTATTGGTATTGGTATGGTATGTTGTTGGTATTGGTATGGTATTGGTCTGCATATCATTGCCAATGCATACCATTTCCATGCAATGGTATGAAATGGTATTGGTATTGGTATGCAATGGTATGGATTGGTATGGTATTGGTAGTGGTATTGGTATGATATGGGATTTCTATTGGTATTGGTATGGCATGGTATAGTATAGTATTAATATTGGTATGGTATTGGTATTACTATGGCATTAGTATGCATATCATTGCCAATACATACCATTACCATGCAATGGTATTGGTATTGGTATGCAATGTTATGGTATTGTTATTGGTATGCAATGGTATGTTATTGTATTGGTATTGGTATTGGTATGGTATTGGTATGGTATAGTATGGTATTGGTATGGTATTGGTATTGGTATTCTTGGGATTTGTAGGAGAGAATTTAGCACAATGACAATGTTATGTGGAACTTTATATCATATTCATATAAGGATTAGGGATGGGAAATATAGTTTGGTTTGGTCCAAGAATCCTATCCTAAGTTAATATATTTCAAAGTACAATACTATGTTATGTAATACAGAACAAGACAAAATCATTGTGGTGGAAGCCCCTTTGGAGTATTAGAGGTCCTATGAAGATGTGTTTATATCTGGCTAGTGTTGAGAGACAACTTACTTCTTTGAGATCATTTGCAAAGAAGAAGTAACCAAGGGCCTGACATGTGTTCACTTTGTAAGATGGATGATGAATTTATCACCCATCTATTAGTGAAAAGAAACTATGTTAGAGAAGGTCCAAGGGAAATAATTCCCTATGAATTTTGGATGAGAATACAACTTATCCAACTAGTATGAAAACATAAATAAATTAAACAAAAGTGGCAAAGCCTTGCTAGGCAAACTGTGTTTGTTATTAGGAGCCACAAAACAAGGGCTAGTATTTCCAAACTCCATAAATTGCAAGGAACATTTCACAAGTCCATAATATTCAAAGGAAATAAAGGACAAGGATGCCCAAACGGGGAGCCATTGACAAAAAATAGGGAAAAAACAAGGCAAGGGATCCTTCAGTGATATGGATACCTCATTATCCATCCATATTACAAAGTCTGTCCACCTTTTATTTTGTAACATTTCTTTTTCAAAATGAGTTGGATGTCGACCATATTTGTCTTCTTGTCAAAACATGGCACATAGACTAGTTAAACTAATAAATATGTAATCATTTACTTTTTCTAGGAAATAAAATATATATATATATATATATATATATATATTTCACATAATAAATATAATTACAAAGGTGCAGATCAACGCTTGTAAACCTTTTTGGCCACTATGATACGTGGCTTGGATTTTTGCAAGCTTAGCTTTGGAGGCTTTGTCCTAAAACATAAAGTAAGTCAATTGAACTATGCACAAATAAAATATATAAATCGTTTAAGAAATTTGATATAATATTATGAGAAAATTGAAATACCTGGATACTCTCGTCACCAAACTTCCTTCGTGCATCTAACTTCTCATGTGATTTGACAAGTTCTTTCCATACTTTTATATTGACATCAACTGGTCTTTTTTTTAGCCTTATCTTGTGCAGGAGTTCTTTTATCTTCTTTGTTTGATTGCAACCGAAATCTCTTGCAATTTTGATACATTTGTCTTTTCACTTTTTTTACCGACCAACCTATGCCAAATTCAGATTCCATGTCATGAATTACATCTTTATGCAGGTGCATTGGTATCTTTGAGAAAGGAAAATGAGATGGTATTTGAACCGTTGAAGGCATGATTCCTTCAACCTGTTCAAAAAAACCTTCCCGGCATCTGACATTTTGATTTCACCTAAAACCATGTCGTATTCTGTCCTTGTATCATAGTTCCCAATGCAAGTTCCAAAACATGGTGTGTTTTACAAAGTTTGGGTCCCAGGGATGGCTTCGACATTGGAGTTCTATTCTCTCTGTTCCATATTCTTATAGGTCATCATATATGATTTCCTTCTTGATTTTCTGCTCGATCCAAGAGTGGTTGGGGAATCAATTGATTCTCTTTCAGAGGGTTGATTTTCTTGTAATGTCTCAGGGGTCTTAGTAGATTGTTTTTCTATGTATTTTGCAAGAGTTTTCAAGTCTATACTGTCAATTTGTTTTATGGCCTCTATCCCCAATATCAAAGTCAATGCATCTTTCTCCTATTCAATCTCATGTCCCTAGATATATGCAATATTTTTTTGTGTTAAAATTTTCAATAAAAAACAAATAACTAAAAATAAAATAAAATAAATGAGACAATTAAAAATGTATTATTTGATAAGTACTTACCTCATTATGGATATAATTTGTTTCCTTCCCTCTATTTTAAATTTTAAGCAAGCTAGGGCAAATCTCTTCTGTCAGGATTTGGGCAAGTGGACTTTGAGACAATTTTTGAAGGTGCTTATTTCTTCTCTCTTCTTCCTGCTCTTATTTTTCCTATTCTAACAAGGATAAGCAAATTTCAAGCTCAGATATACCATAAAATATGAGGAAATTTATATGTAAAGAGGTTGAATTGTGAAATTTGATAATTGTTTTACCTAAAAATATTACTTCACCCTTAGGAAACCTCCAACTCATGCTCTGGTCTTACCCTATCTCTGTTTGCCCTAGGAAATTCCCAAATCGTGTTGGATTCCAAATCTAGATTGAAAATTAGTTGGTATGCTCACACCGAGTTTCCCTTCACCCTACAAAACACCCAAATCATGTTGGAGTCTCCTTAAGAAACAACCAAAATGTGTTGGAGTCAAAATGTTGCAAGAAATTCACTTGAAATGTCACACTCTATCTCCAATCACCCTGGAAAACACTCAAATCATGTTGGAGTCGAAATGTAGAAGGGAATTCAATTGGACAGGTCACAATCTTTCTCCATTCGCCGTAGCAAACTCCCAATTTTTTTTTTGTATTTCTTCCCCTCCAAAATGTCAAATTCATCCCATTGCCTGCAGATATATGTTTTTTTTAGGTTTTACATATTAGTGGGCATATTCATCCCTTTGCCCGTGGGTATTTTAATTTTTTTAAATGTCTATATATTAGTTGATTCTAAATTGGGCGCCAACAACTCTTAGTTTAGCTCTAATTTATCCCCTTAATGTAATCGATTATGGGCACTTTATTTGGAGCAAAAAATGCCAGGGAATATGCCTAAATTTGGTCAAAATGTGTCCATTTTGGGCCAAAATGGAAATGGGATAAATGGAAGAAAAAATCTCTCCATAATGTAACATCATAACAACGTAGTTCCTCTAATGCAAATGGGATAAATGATTGCATCTGATATTTATTGGATGGGACCATAATCACCCTCCCGAAACATCTTCAATTGAGACATTCAAGTAACTCACACACATCACTCATCCAAAATGCCATATACAAGTTCCCTACACTCAAGGTGCACGTGGTAAAATGTATGGGAAGGATTTTCCTACACATTAGGTGTAGGTAAGTACCTAAACTAATATTTTTGCGAAAACTGACCAAAATGTGTATCTAGCGATGCCAAGTCTAATTTCACAAGACAAAGTCTTAAAATCCTTATCCATGTGTGTGATTGTACTCCAAATGGGAAAAATGTAGATGTAAGTGATGCAAAAAGTCATCATGTGATGTTGCATGATGTGACATTATGTGTCCCATCAATATCCTGAAAAAATGCCTTCCCATACTCACACCCACTGACCCTAGCAAAACTTGGATATTATTTATTAATAAAACAAAATTTTAGTTGCGACATTGTCCAAATTATTTCCAAGATGAATAAATTGAACAATACTACGCATTATTAAGAAATCTAAAATAATGAATGGATCAAACCTCAATCACTATTCGAGTCTCATGGGTGATTTCCTTAAAAATTCAGTTGATTACAAGGCGTAAAAGAGAACAAAGAACAACTTTACAGTTATGAAAAAGAATAGGAATACTAATCAAGAACTAAATAACATGGTCACATGCACCACACATCTTGTATATAAAATTTTGCAGGACTTCATCCATTTGAGCTACAAAAGTTGGTATTTTGTTTCCTTTCCAGCAAACTCTAGAGTATCTTTCAACATCCAAGCAATAAGAGAGAGATATTGTCCTTACTAGTAGTAAAGATCCAATGAGTGTGTCAAATGGATTTTAGTGGGATAGATGTTGAAGAGTGAAACAAAACTGTGGTTGGTGAGTTTGAGACATTGATGAAGAATCATTCTTCGTGATTGACCCCATTACCTACAAGAAGAAATCTTCTGGGATGTTAGTGTCAGTGGGAAAAGTATAACACATGTGAATATATTGAAAGATGCAAGGCTATATTGGTCACCAAGGGTTATCACCAAGAGGGGATGAATTCAAGTAAAATTTTCATTAATGGTGCAACAAATCAAATTGAAGCATGAAATGTAATTAAGAAGATAAGAACAAATGTGTATGTTATTGTCTTTCCATAGGACTTGGACAATTTCTCTAGTAACCAATTCTATATTGCACATCAATGGATTTACCCAAATTCTATCCAGTGTAATAAATATACTATTCCTCCATCATACCTAAGCCAATGACTAGTGTATTCAATGATGGTAATAAACACATTTTGATTACCTTAATAAAAAATAATGTTAAAATAGCTCATGTACAAGGTCAACACTTTGGTCCTGCCCAAGTTGGGTCAATCATTAAATTTAAGTTAAATGGCGATGATTTAAGAAATTACTATGATGTAAAAAATCAATATTGAATATATAAAACCATTAGAAGATCCCCCATCTATCACTTTCCCTTGAACATTAGATTAGATTAGTTCTACTTCAATCTTGCATATAGTTTGTGTGTGCTTTGTAAGTTTACAATCCTCGGATTGACAAATTAAATAGTTGGGCAAGTACTACAACTCAATTAATACAACATTGGTCTGGCCCAATATAAAGAATGTCGTTCCCTTGTCACGATTGTTGTTCCTTTTGCAAGTAGTGTTGTTCATTTGAATGGAACAACTGTTGTTCCATTGTTACGATTGGTGTTCCTTTTCTAAGTAGTGTTGTTCATTTGAACAGAACAACGGTTGTTCCCTTGTTATGATTGGTTTTCCTTTTGTAAGTAGTGTTGTTCATTTGAACGGAACAATTTTTATTCATTTTGTTATGATTGTTGTCCCTTTTCATGGGTTCATATATGCAGGATGGGTATTGAAAATGGAAGGTAAGAACGTACGTAGGCAACAAGTAAAACGCTTGTTCTAGTGCCTACCTTTGGATGATGAATAGAGGTTATATTTTAAGACATATTTAGAGCCCAACAAGTACTTGTAAAATCCTAGGATATACTCATTTTGGACAAGAGAGCAGGGAATATAAATTTGCATGTTGTAGACTATTGAGAAAGTATTTTATGAACCTTCTAATGCTTTGGATGATTGCTCATTAGTGCTCTGTTTTAGGATCTTGTCATATCCCCAACCTTTCTTCTTTGTGACATATTTTAGGAATGAATATATTTTTTATTATATTACTCTCTCATCCTATAGTACTTGGAATCTAGTAGTGAATGCATCATTGGTATCCTTCCCATCCTAGGACTATCTGGTAGCAACATGAATACTATTTTCACTGAGAGAGATTTCTAGCCAAATCCACCTACTTGTGTCCACGACAATAGTAGCCAGACACACTTTCTTTTCATTGGAGAATTCCCCAATCATGGGACATGCAGGAGAATGGTGATCCAAGATTTAAACAATGGTTTGAATAATAATAAGAGCATGGTCTGGTCCCTCCATATTTTTGAGTATTATTCTAGGGAAAATTCAAGGAACAAGGCGAGGTCATGGATATCATAATCCATCAGTTGCATGTGCTCCACATATCATTTCAAATGCTCATCCTTGATAACATGCACCCATAGGTTGAGTACCTCCTCTAGGTAAATTTATTATTGTACCTATAGAATGGGGGTCTTCCCCTTCCTCAACTTTTAGATTCATGGCCCATCATGCCCTTGACTTAATTGGTATTGTACATGGTGGAATTTTTCTCATGGTGGCTTTATGTAATACCATCATCCACAAATAATCCATCATGAATCTTCTTATAATCCCATCCATCAAGGTCATCAAGGTATAATTCATCTAAGTGTAATAATGATGTGGGAGTTTCCTCAAAGGTTTGAGGAAGCAAGGTTTTCCAAAACTTGCAAAAATTTCTTTGAAAACTAGGGGTCAAAGAAGAGATGATATCTCTTTAACGATAATACCCGGTCAAAGAAGAGATGATATCTCTTTAACGATAATACCTGGTCAAAGAAGAGATGATATCTCTTTAACGATAATACCTTTTAAAAATCCAAGAGAGGTTTTGTTCTTTGGTACGTTTTTAACAAAAATGTACTCCAAAGTTAAAAAATAAGTTCCCATTTGGTCACAATATGCTCTGCAAAAATATGTCTAAAACATGACTTTGCACGATCATAAAATAAAGCTGTGAAAATGTGAATGTGTCTCTTACCCTGTAACATATGTGTAAAACATGAGATAGGTTATTATAATTTATCCTCTTATGAACAAAAACCTCCTCCATTTTCTCAAGATTCATCTACGATGGGACACAATATTCTCTGCAAATAGGTGACTAAAAAGGCCCTTTCTGGAAAATGTGCCTTCAAAGATTTTTGGAAAATGAAGTGGAATGATGGGTTATGGATTTCCTAAATTATTGATAAAATTTAGGGAGGTAGGGGGTAATTTTAGAGAAACTTGGTCGTTGGAACCATTTGAAATGAGTTAGGGAAAGTGGGGAAAAAGGCTAAAACACAATCCTAACCCAAAAATTGGCAAAAACACAGTGTTGGCTAAGGTTCATGGGGAAAATGATGGGAAAGAGGGAAGTGAGTGTGGGAAAAGTTTGGGAGAGGTGTATGAAGTACGAATGAGGGTTTTGAAATAGGAAAACTAGGTTTTTCTCATGTAAATTATGCAAACACTAAGATAACCAAAAAAATGTAGCATAGAACCTTAGGAGAGGAATTTCATCATTTCGAGAAGGAAAATGGTCATGAGAAGGGTGATGCAGATTTGAATTAATTATTGAGAGTGCTTGAAACCTGATGGATGAATAATTAATAAAATTTTTTATGTTTATTTGACCTTGGATGAGTGGATGGAGTAGTAATGACCTAGACACTTAGGACATGACTCAATACTCATTTGACAATCAACAAGACATGTCAAATTTTATTTGCAGAATATAACAATTTGACCTGCCTACTATACTCCTGAGTGTGGGAAAAGTATACTATACTTATAAACCATTAAAAAATAAAAATATCCACTCCAATACATTACAAAACTGATTTTCCCACAATTGGTCTAGAAACACGGGGCCTAAGTGAAAACAGGGGCAAAAAGAAAATTTTCTCCATGTTTTTTACTTTTTGCTACAAAATTGATACTGACCTGGCCCACCAGTGATATATTTGAGATGTAAACTTCATAATATATTCATTAATTCTTATAAAAGTGAATTTGGAGCCTTCAAGAAAAGGCGAAGCGTGGGCTCGTTGCGGTTTTGTAGATGACATTGTTGCCCAAACTTGCAAAAAAAATCTGAAAACTAGGGGTCAAAGAAGAGATTATATATATTTAACCATAATATATTTTACAAAACTAAGAGATGTTTTTGTTCTTTGGTATTTTTCTAACAAAAACCTCCTCCATTTTTCAAAAATACTTTCCCATTTTTTCACAATATTCGCTACCAAAATATGTCTAAAACATGACTTTGCACGATCAGAAAAATAAGTTGTGAAGATGTGAATGTATCTCTTACCCTGTAACACCTGTGTAAGAATTGAGATAGGTTTTGTAATTTTTATTCTTATGAAAAAAATGATCCTCCATTTTCTCAATATTCGTCCCTGATGGACCACAATATTCTCTACAAATAGGTGACTAAAAATGCCATTTCTGGAAAATGTGCCTTCAAAGAATTTTGGAAAATGAAGTGGAATGATGGGTTATGGGTTTCCTAAATTCTTGATAAAATTTAGGGGGGTAGAGGGTAATGTTAGAGAAACTTGGGTGCTATAACCACTTGAAATGAGTGACAGAAAGTGGGGAAAAAGGCTAAAACACAGTCCCAACCTAGAATTTGGAAAAAACGCAACATTGGCTAGGGTTCATGGGGAAAATGATGGGAAAGAGGGAAGTGAGTGTGGGAAAAGTTTGGGGGAGGTGTATGAAGTATGAATGAGGGTGTTGAAATAAAAAAACTAGGGTTTTATCACTGAAATGATACAAACACTAAGATAACCCAAAAACGCAGCATAGAACCCTAGGAGAGGAATTTCATCATTTCGAGAAGGAAAATGGTCATGAGAAGGGTGATGAATATTTGACTTACTTGTTGCAAGTACTTGAAGCCTACTGGATGAATAATGATGACCATTTTGTATGTTTCTTTGACCTTGGATGAGTTGAGGGAGTATTAATGACCTAGACACTTAGGACATGACTCAAGACTCATTTGACAATCAACAAGAAATGTCAAATTTTATTTGCAAAATATAAAAATTTAACCTAATGACCCTATCAAAAAATTTGTAAGAGAATATTTGATCACTGATGACTAGAAGGACTGGTAGACACTAATAGGGATAAATCCATCCAAAGAAAATAGGAAAATCCGGGATCTTTCATGGGAGGAACAATATATAGAAACTGAATAATCAGACTTCCTATAATTTATAGCACCCTAACAATATGCATACCATTGCCATGAAATGGTATTGGAATTTTTATGTAATGGTATGGTATTGGTATTGGTATGATATTGGTGTTTGATCCCAAGCTAATTTTGACTTGTGGCCCTATTTTCCCTAACTTATTAGATGATAATGGATTTGATTGATGTGCTAAAAATTATTGTCATTGTTGTGTAACAAGGTCCATAAGAGACCATGGAAAGAGGACGTGGATGGCGTAGACCTACTAAATCACAGAGAGGAAAGTGGGTGGAAGAGAATATGACAACGAAATCTACAGATACAATAAAGGTAAGCATAAAACGAAACATCAACCAAAGGAGGAAGGTCTTTATGAATTCACAAATGCTACAACATAGAAGAGATAAAGTCTTTCTTTTCCATATGGCCTTTGATATCAAACTTATTGGTGGAAAATGCACAAGAATGGTGATTAAATGTGATTCTACAATCAATGGAAAAGTTTGAAAATTAGGATGGCCATGTGGGATAGGGATGTTAGATACTTTTCTTGTTGAAATTTTGGCTCGATGTAAATACCCAGTGTCTTAAAAAAAATAAATCAACTCTGAAACATGATATCAATATGTCAAAAATGTAACTAAGGTGAGGTTTTTTGTTGCATAGCAAATTCATTGAAATAATATAATTGGTGTACTAAACATTATTGACTATGTTTTGTACTACAGGAGCCAGATGAGGCCATGAAAACAGATTGTGTCATATCAAATGAGGACACAATGGATGACACGGGACATTGATTTGATGGCATTTTGTGAAACGTCCATGTTTTTTCACGAAATTATTAAATTTAATATTGTATTATCCAATCTTGTACGAAATTAATGCATGTTGTTGATTATTTTAGATGGAGATTGGAGAAAATGTAGAGCTTGAGCATTCAACTAGCAAAAGAGAAATATATGTACATGGACGTGGACCTAAAACTATTAAATCAGGTAGAGGATAGTAGGTGGAAGAGGATATGACAATGGATCCTACAGACAGAACAAAATATTGCATTGAACAAGAGGTTGGCCTGGAATACATTACATGGGATGAATACTTTGAGAAAATTATCGTTTGTGGATGTTTTGTATGTAGTGGAAAGAACAATTCAAACAAGCGATTTTACAAGGACATTACATAGATGATGAGATTCCAGTGGGTAGTATGCCTCCTAAAATCGATTCAAATCCAATTGGAATTTTGGTAAGGAATTTTCCAATTCGATATAAATAATATGTATACTTATTTTAAACATTGTTTTATATTATTTAAATAATTAATTTTTTTCTTAATGAATATTTTTAGGATAAAGTTCTTGGTTTAAAGTTTTCTAGATCACCAACTTCTATCCTAGAGGGTGATGATCATTTATCAGATGATACATCTAAAAAAATGTGTGCACATATACTAGCTCTAAAGATGAGGATTTGATGAAAACGAGTAAAAAAACAAGAACCACATTAAAGATGCATAATTTTCTTAAGGACAAGGGGAAGGTTGACTACATACCCTATGAGAATGCATGTGATGGAGATGATGAATTTCCCCTGAGTTTGAGATCAATTTACAAAGAGATATTTGATCGTCTATTATATTTTGCTTGGCCCAGTGATAAAGAACTACCTAGAGTGTATGAGGTGTTTCAATTTTGGGGATACAGCTACATGATACGACCATCCAATATTCATTGAGAAAATATGGGCCTCTTTATTTTCCAAAATGTCCATGTGGGATATAAAAATATAAAAAATTCACAACAAACCACTAGGATATTAATGCCATATTATGGTCCATCATATTATAGTGGTGAATGGAAAACACTAGCAGAATATAAGCCTAGCATGTCAACATATGGTCTAAATTCAAATATGTATACACATCGTCTCCAATTGGAAAGTGGAAAAGAAATTAATAGAGGTAATCTTATGTATATAGATGGATGTGCATACAAACACAAAAATATTTCAAGTTTTATAACTAGTAGTAAGGGAAGTGACCCTAATGTAAGACCAAATTGTCAATTTGTTGAAGTTATAAATGATAAAGATGGAGATATGGAAAGAGAGGTTGATAGATTGATAATGGTTGATACATTGATAATGGAAAGAGAGGTTGATAGATTGATATTAATTACCCCTTCTTAAAATGCACTCCTGCACAAAAGAAAAGGGAAGAACTAGGTCTCCCTAAGGATGTTCTTAAGGGCAGAAAACCAAAGAATAATCACTGAGTGTGGATTGACATTTTATACACTATGTTGTCAAAATTATGTTTTATTTTAAATTATTGTATAAAAGAAGTAGTATATAGAATGATATTTTGTTATTCAATTGATGCATATATGTTCATACATTCTATATTCTTATTGGTTAATACAATATATTTGATTATATTTCTTTGAAATTGATACTGTTATCACTCAGTTTGTAGGATAGGTTTAGTAGCTTGAAGGCAAGATTCAAACTGGTGTAACAAGAGCTTCCCCACCCACTGTCACCTCGATGGGGAGCTGAATATCAAAAAAAGGTATAATGTCCTATATACAAAGAGAAAAAATATCGTACAGATGTACAAGGTCCTACAGTTCCAAAAAAGGTTTTACATCACATGCCAATTATACCTAGACTTGAACGAATGTTTCGTTGCAAGTCACTTGCACAATTGATGGACTGTCATGCAAAGAACAGGAGTAAATATGGATTCTTGTGAATTCCGGCCGACTCCAAAGAAATGAAATACATAGAGGAAAAATGGCCAAGTAAATTGAAAGATGAACCACGTAGTATTAGGTTTGGTCTTGAATCGATGGAGTGTTCCCATTCTCTTTCCTCAGCTCAAATTATAGTGTTTGGCTAGTGGGATTGATAGTATACAATATTCCCCCATGGATGAGTGTTAGAAAGGAGCACCTTATGCTAACTCTCATTGTTCCAAGAAAACAACAAGTGAAAAATATGGATGTTTATATTGCGCCTTTTATTGAAGAGATGCAACTACTTTGGAAAGACACAAGAATGTATGACATATCACATCCTCCATCAAATAGGTCCTTCATGTTGTATGGTGTAATATGTTGGACTATTCATGATTTCCAAGGACTTGGTGTATATTCTAGTAAGATAAAATATTTACTTATTCACACTCATAATTTACTTTCATACTTACTTTTATACTATTATTATAATGTTATTAACATTACTTATTGAATTGTAGGGCTTCAATCAAGGGGGATATTTGCATGTCCAAGATTTGAAAATAAATTTCAAGGGAGGTATTCCAAAGATCTACCTAAATTTATTTACACAAATAACAAGCTTTTTCTACCAACAGATCATAAGTTTAGAAATCGTCTAAAGAATCAATTTAACTAAAAAGTTGAAAATAGAGGCCCTCCCATGATTATGGGTCTAGGTGATTGGATTAAGAAGTATGAAGATCCTGAATTGAAAGGTTGGGAGGATTTTTTTGATTGGGGTGATTCAATTGAAGTACCAGAAGAAGTTTTATTTAATATGCCAAAAGGAATGAAAAGGAAATCCATATTTTATGAGCTCCCTTACTAGAAGGATCTATTAATATCTCACCTATTAGATCCTATGCATATCTTCAAAAAATTCCCAGATTCTATATTTCAACATATATCAAGCAGAGAGAAGTACACCTTGTCTTTGAGGAGAGATATTGCTCTTTTTCATACCAGATTTGATATAAGACATTTGTGGCCAGACAGGGAAAACGAAACATATGCAAAAACTCCATGGATTTTGAAAAAAAAAGAGCTAGACCAACTAAAAAATGTCATCCATTCAATAAGGACACCTACTGGATATGGGTCATAATTGGATAGTTATTTTACAGTTGATGGACATATAACAAGATTTAAAACAGATGATTTTCATAATTTTCTGAAGGTATTATATATCATCATTTAAGTTTCACTAGTAACATTGATTTAGTACTAAATATATTTTGATATTTTGTTGTGTGAAAAATTACTAATGGCCTATGATAAATGTGTTTGATAGCATATCATGCAATTTTCAATTAGGGTGGATTCATGTCTTACTGTTGAATTAAGGAATGTCATAAGTCAATTGTTAACTTTTACAAGGTATGTGGTATGAAATGTTCATGTGTGAGAGACATAGAGATATTAAATTTCATTCTAATTTTTCACTAAAGGTTCATACTAATTTACTATTATTATAATACATGGGTAACCTCCTGTCCCAACATCTCCTACCTCAGCAGGTTCTGCGTGACCTCCCAGTCTTAGGATCATTCTAAACCTTTTCCTGAGCCAGATTGAATATTCGATTTTTCCCACGGGGAATATCTCAGACACACAAGGGTGTATCCACATCTCACGCACACAAGGGTGTATCCAAAGGTCCTTATGAATTATGCCTATATGAAAAAACACAAGGTACTAACTCTACACACCTGATCAACAAATATGATCGGGACCTTTATTGAAAAAAAGAAATTTAGATTTCACGACTTCATGAATCCTGATGTAAGTTCCTTGACCCTTCAACATTTGAAACCTGAAATGTTAACGAAGGTTGAATCCAATGCACCAAACACATGCCACTTGTTGCCCACTAATTTTGTGTTTTCGGGACTTGAGTGAAAAACCAACAATCATTCCTCTTCCCTTATGATTCACTGAATTCTGAAATTTCTCCTTTGATGAGATTGATGGTTGAGGCCTACCTCGATCCAATGGCTCACATTCTTTCAGGATTTTCATTGAATATTGACCACTCCTTTGAATTCTGCTGGACGTATCCTCTGACTGATACTTGGGACCCACCTTTTGGTGTTTCTCTCTTCATGATTTCGAGAGTTGTGTTGACCATGCAATTCTACCTCTTGAGTCTCGAAACCCTGAAACTCGATTGTGCCCAATTCCTATTGTCCCTCACCCTTTCAATAATTTTTCTTTTTTCTCTTTGGGATTTTGTTAACTGGGAGTTTGAAACTCTCGATTCCAAAATCACAGCCTCCTCTACTTCCCCAACCCCAAAATGCGAAAATGCCAAAATTTGCTCAACAACGATTAGTCCCTAACCAAATCTCAGTCCATTTGACTGTTTCCTCCTGACCACAGTCCTACTCCAAAGACACATCACATTTTGTGACTTTGGGGTTTTCAACGCAAAGTGCCCCGACTCCTTGTCACCGGAATTGCCGAAATGCCAAACCCCGAAATGCAGAAATGCTGAAATTCCACTCAAAAGGGGAATCAACAGCTCCTATTTCTTCTCATCCAATGGTCACTACTCCTCCTGAGCTTTGAGTATCAAAAGACACTCCCTTTAACCTTCTCCTTGATCTGTGAGATCTAACGGCTCAGGGCATTTCACACTTCTCCATGAATCTTCTCTGCCATCTGTTTTTTCTCTTGTTACCCCTTTCGCGATTTAGGACTTGGAGCAACCAAGGATTTGGCCTGCACTCAAACTTCACGATTCCTAAATTCACGAAAAATGATCCAACGGATTACGCAAAGCACGATCAATGGTTCACATTGATCTTGGATCCTAAGGTGATGGGTTCATCCACCTCTAACCACCTTGAATCTTCCTTTTATCCTATGGTCCTTATGATTTCACGAGTTCTCCACAAAGAATTCTGACTGTCCACCTCTTCTTCTCAAGGAATTATGGCCAATGACTTGGCACCCTCCTTCTATTGTCTGGATGTAACTTTGACGGTCCAGATACAACCTTCTATCACTAATCCAATAGCTATTGTAGCTCCCTCCTGAGCTTTCTCACCTCCTTCTGGACTTGGAAGACTTTCAAGATTTCAAAAAACTCGACCTTTTCTTCCTTTGTGAGCTCAATTCCTTTGGATATCACCTTCTTTCTAGGAACGTTATCCCTCTTGATCTTTTTCGACTGTGAAACCTCAAACGGTTTCTCAACCTTCTTCTCACTCTGATTTTACTCGGTGTGCTAAGGCACTATCCTTCTTGAGCTTTGTGTACTCGAGCCTCTAGGAGACACACCCTTCTATGTCCTCAAAGGGAAACCTGGTATCCTCTTGATGACCTTCTTCTCAATCCCTCCTTGCTGAGCTTCCACAGAATCCTTAGTGATTCTATTTTCTATCTGAACTCGAAATAGAATTCTTTTGTGCACTCTATGCACTTGCTCAATGCCCACCTGGTAGAGTTCTCCAGAATCCTCAATGACTCTATCTTCTCACCGAACTCGAGATAGAGTTTTCCTCAATGCATCTTGTGCATCTGCTCAATTCCCTCCTGGCAAAGCCTTTACAGAATTCTCAACAATTCTGCTTCTCCTCTCTGTGCTCTCCTCTACACAATTTCTCCTTCAAGGCATTCAACAACCTTAAGGCTTCCTCCTTGATTCAATGAATTTATCTAATGCACCCTCCTGGCACGTCTTTTCCTCAAATTCTGTAGAATTTCAGAAGTACACTCTTGCACTGGTTTTCAGAGACCACAGCACTCTGTCATGCACTCTTGCATGAAACCACAAAGAATACAAACTTGAAGTCAAAGAAATCTCAGATAGGAAAATCTATCTATCCCTACAAATGCACATATAACATGCATCTACAACATACCATCAACACATAAACACATTCATTCATGAACTCACAAACACGTGAACAAAAACATGCAAGAGAAAATGCTATGATTGTATTAATATTAAATGCCTCTTTACAATGTGAGCTCGGACTGCAACAGAGTCATGACTTCCTCTCTTCTCCCTAACCTATTCTCTTTGTTCTTCTCTACCTAACTAACTCTAGATTCCAAGAAGATATTTTTACAAAGAGGGGCTCCTCGAGCTCTTCCCTCCTGTAGGAACGATAATTATTTAAACCCTAAAAATTTCATATAATTAAACAAAAGTTTCTTTCAATGCGTAATATTTCATTAATCATCATAAAAGCATGTAATATTCAACAAAAAAAATTAAAGTTAATCACATCATGAAATAGATTACATATTCATCCACCTAACTTAGGAATTTCATAAATAAATTACCTGGTTTTGATGCTAAATCCCACTACGCCGTTGGACCAATGCTGAAGTTGAAAATGTGTCAAACACTACCCAAAATCATGTTTTCCTCCCTGCCATATAGGAGCATCCTTTCCGACTCCCTATCTCTAAGATACCGTAAGAATAACCTAGCCTCCGTGCCCAAAACCCCTAGAAAACCAGTGCCCCCTGCTTCTGATTCACCAAAATCCACCAAAATCAAACTCCCCACCCCACATATCTCCACAGAAAATTCTCCCCTAGAATATATCCTCCTCCCAAAAGAAAAATTTCCCTTCCCTATAAGACTCTTCCCAGTCATATTCCCCCTTCACCGACTCTCCCCCCTTCATTAATTTCCTTATCCATTTATTTATTATCTTATCCCCTTATTTATTATCTTATCCCTATATTTAATATCTTATCCCCTTATTTAATGTTTCTTCCCCCCTTGTATATGCAAATGTTTAATACCTTAAAATATTAACCCCCCTTTAATTCTTTACTAGATTAATTAATGAGTCAATTAATAATTAATTAATCATTGATAGATATGGACAAATAATTAATAATAATTAATTAGTTAATATTATTTAAGAAATGATTATTGTTTAACTAACATATTAGGATAGTCAGATTATCAAATTAATTTTAGTTAATAATCCCTAAGCATATATTCAATTAGGGTTGTTACATACACCCACCCTTCAGGAAACTTCATCCCGAAGTTAAGGTATCTCATGGTTCAAAGGAAAAGAAGCATGGTTCGCACATTCATAACAATTAACTGGCATTATTAGTAAGTAAGTCAAGAAATCTCATACATACTAGTGTACATGTACAAGAAATGCATGTGTAGCTAGTACATACAAGTCTTGTGCATGTACTAATAATCAATAACTATCACCCTTTAGTAATTTATGTATGCATTTAATCCAATCAACAAGACTAGTCTTTTATAAAAGACAATAAACCAATTGGATGTTTGAGAAATCCTTTAATTACAATTATCTGGTTCAACAATTTTATTTAGACAACTATGGTTTAGTTACATAATTATGAATATTGATATATACACACTTACTTTTTAGAAGGGAAAACATTTAAATTTCACCATCAAACAAATCTCCATACTTTCTCAACTATTTCTACTCATCCTTCCTCCCTAACTTACTTCCATCTCCATTCCTACCCTTCCTCTACTGGACTATCTTGGAGCATCAACTATATTGAGCTAACTCCAAATAGAACCCGTAAGTAGAAGTATCACTATCTCGACCAAGCTTCCCTAGCAAGAAACTGACAGTCATCATCACACATCTTGGGGAGTGTGAGCTAACACCGTCCTCCCATGACTTCATGTTTCAGAGGATACACGGTGGGAAATGCCTCCACCCCTCCTAGTCATAACTAGGGTCCACACCCTACAATGGAATATACAGTGGCACCATGTTGTTGGGGGTTTTGTCATCATTTATTCAGTTTTGGGCAATCTCATCACCTGAAATCCTGGACTAGTCCACATATCATAGCAATGCATCCAAACCAATATAATTTCACATACAAATATTCGTACCATAATGTTTCTCTACTAGTGGTCATGATATACACTTTCATCATCCTTGTCCCTTGTCTATTTCATAGCCCATAACCTGTAGATTAGTCTATAACACAAACTCATACATTTCTATGCATTATCATCAAGTAATTTCATACTATCATCATTTCAATTTGGTATCCCTGTACCAACAGCTTAACATCAACGTTTTCAAGTTAGAAATAGATCCCATAATATCCCATTATTCAATTTCGACACCCATTCATAAGATTATCATTTACCAAAATAGATTGCATCATATCCAACATCATTCTAATAGCATTTAAACATTCATAAAAAATTTCATTCACATAGTAGATCGCATTATATACATCATCATCAATAACATTTAAACATTCATAAAATTTACATTAACATAGTAGATCGCATTATATACATCATCATCAATAACATTTAAACATTCATAAATGTTCATACATCTTAAAGTTTCACTGTGAATAGAAAATAAAGTATATAGGCCTCAAGTAATCCTGTCTATCTAAGTCATAAGGTGGTGTTACATACACCCAACCTTCAAGAAACATATTATCGAGGTGGTAAAAAAAGTTAGGGATAGTCTCATCGTAGTGTCTCGATGTCTTCCCAAGTAGCAGATCCTGGTCTATATGTGTCCCACTAGACCTTAACTTCGTCTACTAGAAGATTCCTGAGCTGTAAGACTCTACAGTACAACATGTGTAATGGTTCTACTATGAGATTTCCCACGTCCGATACCTGCAATTCCTTCCAATTTAGTTTATCTGATTCATCAACAACATAATGACATAAAACATATACATGAAAAACATTATGAGTTTTATGCAAGTGGGCTGGCAGTATGAGACGATAGGCAATGGGTCCAATTTTCTCTAGGATTTTGAACGGTCCTATAAATTGAGGTGACAACTTTGTCCCCTTCCTGAACCATATAGTACTCTTATTAGGCCTGATATGAATGAAAACCTGTTCTCCCACTTCATAACTGCGGTCGGTCCTATTTGCATATGCATAACTTTTCTGCCTATCCTGTGCTTCCTTTAGTCTCTGCCTAATCTGAATCACCTGTTCCTCCATCTCTTGGATCAATTCTAGCCCAATTGTTACTCGGTCTTCTAGTCTATCCCAACTCAATGGTGTTCTACATGGCCTTCCATACATAGCTTCATAAGGTGGCATTCTGATGGAGCTATGAAAATTTTTATTGTAGGCAAACTCTACCAAAGGTAGGTACTTGTCCCACTGGGTTTGATTATCCATGACATACATCCTGAGCATGTCTTCGATGACTTGATTTACTCTCTCAGTTTTCCCATCTTTTTCAGGATGATAAGCTATGCTTAAGTTCAACTGATTCCCCAACGTTGACTGCAAACTTGTCCAAAACCTAGAAGTGAATCGGGAGTCCCTATCTGAAATGATATTCTTAGGTATCCCGTGCAAATGGATAACCTCGCTTACAAACACACGTGCCATGTCAATGACATCATAAGTGTCTCTAACTGGAATAAAATGAGCACTCTTGGTTAACTTATCCACTATCACAAGAACGACATTGTGTCTATGAGATGTGAGCGGTAACCCCAAAAAAAAATCCATAAAAAGGACTTCCCACTTGGACATAGGAACATCATGTGGTTATAGGAGGCCTGTCGGGTGATGGTGGTCGGCTTTCACTTGTTGACATTGTGGGCACTTGGCAATGAAATAGACTACATCGTGCTTCATGCCTACCCAGAAGAAGAGCTTCCTCATGTCTGCGTACATCTTCTTCACACCCAGATGTGCACAATAAAGTGCTCTATGGGATTCCTTCAGTATGATGCTTCGAATATCCCCATTTTCAGGGATGTATATCCTTCCTCGATATCTCAATAGTCCATATGCTTCTAGACTATATCCTTCATACTTTGGATCAAACTGCCTCCCACTCTGGAGGTTTGAGGTAACCTTTAAATACCAACTGTCTTCTTGGAGTTGTGTCAACACATGTTCCCTCAGATTGACCTTTAAGGATACCAAGGAGAAGATACGTGGTCTCCTACTCAAGGCATCTGTGACCACATTTTCCTTTCCCTTGATGTATGAAATACCAAAATTGTACTCACTCATAAAATAACTCCATCGCCTTTGCCTAGCATTCAAATCCCTTGGAGTGAAGAGATGTTTTAAACTTTGATGCTCCATTTTGAGCTCAAAGTTTCACCCTACAAGATAGTGCCTCCAAATTTTTAGAGCTAGCATTACAACTGCCAACTCTAAATCATGAGTCATGTATAGCTCTTCATGTTTCTTCAACTTCCTAGAGGCATAAGCTATCACTCCTCCATATTTCATTAGCATGGCCCCAAACCCTTGCTTCGAGGCATCTATCCAGATTGTGAAGTCCTTTTCCATATCTGATACTCGTAGAATTTGCGCACTAGTTAGTAACCTCTTAAGCTCAATGAATGCACTATCACATTCTTTTGTCCATTCATACCTGACTCCCTTGCATTGCAAAGTGGTGACGGGTTTCGCTATTTTTGAGAATCCTTTCACAAATCTCTAGTAATAACCTGCTAGCCCCATGAAGCTTCTCACATCATGGGCATTTTTCGGCACTGGCCACTCCATAATGGCCTTTACCTTTTCTGGGTCCACAAAGATTCTTTTGTTAGAAATGATATGACCTAAATAGTGAATCTCTTTCTGGAAGAAGGAACACTTCGACAACTTCCCATACAATTTGTTCTCTCTAAGGCAGGACAACACTACTTGTAAGTGTTCCTCATGTTCTATTTCATTCTTGGAATAGATGAGGATGTCATCTAGAAAGACTTGTATAAATCGATCTAAGTACTTCCAAAATACGTCATTCATGGGGCTCATGAATACTCCTGGTGCATTGGTCAATCCAAAAGGTACTATGACAAACTTGTAATGTCCAAACTAAGTTCGAAAGGTAATTTTTGGGATATCGCCTTCCTTAATCCTTAACTGATGATACCCATATCATAAATCCATCTTTGAGAATACCGCCACTCATTTCATCTGATCGAAGAGGTCATCTATTTGTGGCATTGAGTACCTATTTTTCACTATAGCATGGTTCAAGTCCTTGTATTCTATACATTGTCGTAAGGATCCATCCTTCTTCTTTACAAAAATTACTGGTGCACCCCAAGGTGAGACACTGGGCCTTATTATCCCTAACCTCGGTAACTGTTTCAACTACATTTGCAATTCACAAAGTTTCAGCGCTATCATCTGATACAGAGTTTTCGAAATTGGTTCTGCACCAGGTTTTATCTCAATAGTAAAATCAAGCTCCCTCTCAGGAGGTAACCCTAGTAACTCGTTCGATAAAACATCCTTAAATTCTGACAATACTGGGTATTGATCAAATGAGGGTCCCTTCCTTTCGTTCACTGCTTCCACTACATATAGTCGACACCCTTGTCTCAAGCATCGATTAACCTTCATAGTTGACATAAAGTGCAATGACACTTTTCTCTGTACACCCTGGATCTCTACTAGTCTTCCCTCATCGTCGACACAAAGCACCCTCTTTGTGAAACAATCTAGCAAAGCTCAGTGAGCTGCTAACCAATCCATTCCAATGATTAGGTCATATGCCTCGAGAGCAGTGATGTATACCTTCAACCTGGTAGTACACACTCCCAAGTCTACTATACAATTATAAACGCTAGGTACTACCACTTGTTTTTCTCCCAAAGCCATCTTGACTTGTTTAAATTCATCGTTCTCGTTGGATACCAGCCCACTCTTTTCTAATGTATATGTTGAAATGAAACTATTTGTAGCACCAGAATAAAATAAAATCTTAAGGTTGATATGATTTAGCATACCTGATGACTCCACCACCATTGATTGATGTTCATTTTGGCGATTATTAACCACTGTGTATATCTGGTGGCTACTTTTTGTTGTTCCCATCGGTGCCTTTCCTTCTCTATGCATGAACGTTGATTGTAACTATGGGCAGTCATGTTTTTAATGGGGTCTTCCACACCCTCAACAGGTAACATGAGATTGAACCTACGCATTTTTATGTGACTTTCTCTAAAATGAGTTCCTTCCCTTGGAACCCCTGCCCCTACTAGTTGTTCCCTGAGATGGTCGTGGACCTGTCTGCATCGTTGTTGATGATCGAGATGCTACACTCATTACGATTGAAATCCCTACGGTTACTATCCTTGGTGTAACTCTGTTACCATATGGAGGTGGCCTTGAGCCCCCTCCCCTGGGAAATGTCCTAGGGGCCTTCCCCACGAATCCAAGACGATGTGGAAAGATTGGTCTTGTACCTCTAGTTAAGTTCATGTGTTCCTCCACATAACGTGTTTCTTCCACGGCTTCCACTACTGAAGACGGTTTCCACATCTGCACCATAGCTCTTATCTTAGGGTTCAATGCATAGATGAAGCGCTATGCATGTCGTTGGTCATTATCCATATACGAAACATATTTGACCAATTCCATAAATTTGATCTCATATTCTTCTACAGTTTTGTTTCCCTGTACTAAGGCATGAAATGCCCCTACCTGTTGTTCCTCGTAGTACGCTGGCAGATATTTCCTTCAGAACCTCTCCTCGAAAAGTTCCCAAGATATTGTTTCTGGGGTAAGGTGTAGTTGTCTTTCCAGGTTGCCCCACCAGTTCAAGACATTGTCTCTTAACTAAAAAATTGTGATCTTCGCCTTTGAGTTGGATGCATAGTCCCTTAGGGTAAAACACCTTGTCATTCCTTCCAACCACACTTCTGCACGTTTACTGGCACGACCCCTGGCAAACTCTAGAATTTTGATATTCTACGATTCTCGAGTGATGTCTTTGGGTGGAGGTCCTCCCCCTGAATCCCTTGACACTTCTGGAATACCCATTTCAGACGGTGGGGGTTCCACTTCGGTCCCTACTGGTTTCTTCCCCTTTAAAGTCTCATTTATGGCCTCCAATGAGCACAGTATGAGAGCTAGTTTGGATGATGGTGGTGGTGGCACTAGCAGTGTTGAGGGTGCCTGCGATGACGCTCCCCTGCCTCAATTCCCTCAAGTCACGACCATCCTGTATGCTTTAACCTTCCTCAACCAAAGTTGTCAGGGTGAGTTCAAGGATGTTTCAAATTGGTGCTACTCAAACTAGAAACAGGGTTAGGTGTAAGTTTTTCTTTACTTGTCTGTAAATAGACATTACTCTCTTTAGGGAATTGGGTAGGTTAGGGTTAAAGTGTCTAAGCTTGATTTCTTCTCCTAAGAAAACTATTCATTCCCTTTCCTGGTAGCTATGCTAGCCTTGCGCCATACTTGCCAATTACATTAGCTTAATTTTCTAGTGTGTACGTTGCCTCCTTCCCACTTGTCCTAGTCTAAGTCCTTTAAACCTTTTTCTTACAACTAAATATCCTTTGATTCTTGACTCATGAGATTTCCTTGGTGTGTTATACATATGCATTGAATTGCGTGTCTCGGTGGATGCAAGTGGGAGTTTTTAAGGATTGTAGAGTGGATTTCAAGCATTGGATCTTGGTGCTTGGCTTTGACTGGTGGAATGGAATGAAAGGGCTCAGTGATTGGCTCGATGAATTGTGTGTAAGGTCTCGTGAGCTTGACTCTTGGATAATCAGAGTTTATACTTTAGGATACACTCTATTACCATTAATCTATTTAAGTATAAGAATTTATTTGTAAAGACTCATGAGGGCGCGTTGGTGTTAGTGCTCTTCTCAAGGCGCTTCGCTTGATGGGAGGTCTTGGGTTCAAAACCCATGGACCTCTAAAATTTATACTTAACCCTATATTATTAAATTTAAAACTCGTATATCACTAATATTTTACTTTAATTTAATTTATATCTATATTTAATCTTATCTTTGTATTTAATTAAATTAAAGTAATTAAATTATTTACTTACCTTAAATTAAATTAAAACTCATAATTACAATTATTTATTTATTTAATTAAATAATTTAAATTTACACAAGCATATTAATACTTTTAAATAAATTAATAAAAATAAATTAATATTACTAAAAAAAGAATAATATAATTATTCAAAAAAAAAAGTGTTACTTTCAGTTCAGTGAGAGTTTAATGTGCTTCGAGGCATTCGCTGGCAGCCTTTAAGGTTGGGATTCTGACATGAGGCCCACATGCTCGGCCTCCGACTCTCAGTACCAAAAACCTAAGCTATTCCTTAACCCTAATGCTCCTTCACTTCTACCTCTTTCCTTTGTCGCCTCTCCATTCTGCTCTGTCCCTCTCGGCAGGCTCAATGCCTGGCTCCGAGCACTGGTGATTGGGTGATGGATTGTGTGAATTATGTTTTGCATTTGGATTGGAGGTGACTGAGCTCTCGTTCCTCTAGTTGTTTCATGCTCCACAATTCCTCTTGGGATTCACGTTTGTAACTAGGCTTGTATATTGTTTTGTTTTTGTGCTGCTTCTTGTTAATTTCTTAATGTTTAGGAACGGTCTGGAACAGAAAAAAAAACGTTGGAGATTTCATATTTCGGGTGAAACCATGTTTGTTTGTATGTATTATGTTTCTCTTTGGTCTATGCACAACTCAGTTGGCCTGCATTCTGAGATTTAATGTAGCCTTTGTTAGCGCAGGGTCGCAGGTTCGAATTCTACAGGGGGTTTCCAAACGTGAGGTGTTGGTAGTTGGGTGTGTTGGCTTTGTGTTGGTGTTGGCGTTGACTTGCGCCGGAATAGTGCATGAGACTTTCTCTCCTCCTCCTCATTGGCTTGGCGCTAGGATTTGTGTTGCATTGAGCACAGTGACTTTCTCCTCCTTCTTCTGTCATTTTTTTTCAAATGCCTCCTCCCTCCTACCAGGCTGCTTTCTCATTATCTCTCATGGATTCGTTTTCTCTCAATCATCATAACCTTATCTTATCTTGTGACCTCCACTCCACAACAGCCAATAGACCGAAAGTATTTGATCCCTCTGACTGGATTTCAGAGGAATCCATAGCGTTGGGAAAGTGGGAGCTCAAACATCCCCTGCAAGACCCCCAAATCAACTGTGAATCCTAGAGGTTCGGCGTAGAACAAACACTATATGATTTTGGAGCATTATACCTCGAGAATGCGTGGAATATGTGAAATACTACATGGATAGAAGACAATATCTTTTGGATTCAAATATAGTAGCCAACGTATCCATAGCCTATGCTAACTATCTCAACCTCTCAGTTGATGGGAAGGACGTGTGGGTTTTCAACGTGGATGAAACCCTCCTCTCGAATTTGCCCCTTTACGTAGCTTATAATTACAGAGGAGCAGACATGGATGATGGTGCTTTTATAAAGTGGGTAGATATAGTAGAGGCCCCGACGTTGCGTGCCAATCAAAGGTTTTACACCCATGTTCTTCAACTAGGCTTCCAAATCTCTCTTTTGATGGGAAGGTACGACTACGAGAGGAATGCCATTGAGAAGAATCTGGTCCAAGCTAGTTATCATTCATGGGAGGTGATTTTGTTGAGGTGATCAGTGTCTGACTACCTTTGGTATTTTTCTAATGTTTGTCTGTGAATTTTGATAAATTTTGATAGGCTATGACAAAATTTTGATGAGAATAACCCACTTTAAGGTCATTTGAGCTCCTTTGTCTTTTAGTTTTTTACGGGCAATAAATTCCATTCAGGCTGCCCATTTGTTTTGTTTGATACTCTGGTGGGTGCACTTTGACGAGTAATGCCTAGTAACAGAAAGGAAAAACCTTAAGAATTTCCAGTTAGGACTAACCCTGCAACCCAGTAGGGCCTTACTTCACTGACCAGGGTTGAGGGGATTGGAGTATCATTCATTTCGTTTGATGGTCTTTTGGGTTATTATTAAGGGTATTTCATGGGAAATAAAAAATGATGAGATCACTGGTGTGGTCTATTTGATGTTTTGGTGGTTGAATTTATAGGGAATATATTTGATTTGAAGAAAATAATAATAGTTCAAAATAGATTTCTCTTTTATTTATTATGTCAAAGGATTTAATTGAAGAAGATGCTCGAATTATTGATATGTAGTAGTTTCCTTGCATTCTCCACGCCTGTTCTTGGCCCAATTTTTTTTTTTTATAATTAATTTTATTTCTATTTCTCTATATAGATATTTATATAAAAAAAAAATTATTTACTCCACTTATATGTATTTTGTTTTTATAGTTTAAATAAATGTCTTTTATATATGCACATTTATATGCCTATAATGTCATATAGCCCAAGAAGCATATATATATTGATCTGCATATAATAGATATTAGTGGGTTTGGCTTGCAGGAGGTGGAGCTGGAGCTAGAGCTTGGAGCTTGGCCCTCAGGCCCAAATTTCAAACAAATAGCTCTGATACCAAGTGTAGGAATCATAATTATTTAACCCCTAGAAATTTTGTATTATTAAACATAAATTTCTTTCAATGCATAATATTTCATTAATTGTCATAAAACCATGTAATATTGAACAAAAAAAAAATTAAAGTTAACCACAACATGAAATACATTGCATATTCATCCACCTAACTTAGCAATTTCAGAAATAAATTACCTGGTTCTGATGCTAAAACCCATTGTTCTGTTGGTCCAATGATGAAGTTGAAACTGTGTCAAACACTGCCCAAAACCATGTTTTCCTCCCTGCCAACTAGGATCAGCCTGTCCGGCTCCCTAACTCCAAGATACCGTAAGGATATCCTGGCCCCTGTGCCCAAAACACCCAGCAAATCGGTTCCCCTTGCTTCTGATTCACAAAAATCCACCAAAATCAAACTCCTCACCCCACATATCTCCAGAGAAAATTCTCCCCTAGAATATATCCTCCTCCCAAAAGAAAAATTTCCCTTCCCCATAAGACTCTTCCCCGTCATATTCCCCCTTCACAGACTCTCCCCCCTTCATTAATTTCGTTATCCTTTTATTTATTATCTTATCCCCTTATTCATTATCTTATCCCTATATTATCTAGGTGGATATCGGGGGGCACCCATCTTTTCCAAATGGCTCAAAACAGTTTTCTGGCCATTTTGGCAATTTACTATTTTTAGCAGGTTTTCACTTCCGGGGCCATTTTTAGGGCCTAAATGAAGGTTTTTCGAGATCGAGGTTCTCAGTGATATCCGAAGGCATTATTGAGACCCCAAAATTAATCTCATTGACGATACCTTTCCAACGAGCTATCACACGCCTAAAACGAAGATCGTATGCAAAAGTTACGACCCCGGGAAGTTGATGCACCAACTTACCCAAACGGGGCCCACATGACTTTTGGCGCTTCATCTCCTAGGGTTAGGTTTT
>ML796268.1:74547-87150 GCA_009831015.1 Picea engelmannii | reverse complement strand
GCCATTTTGGCAATTTACTATTTTTAGCAGGTTTTCACTTCCGGGGCCATTTTGAGGGCCTAAATGAAGGTTTTTTGAGATCAAGGTTCTCAATGATATCCAAAGGCATAATTTATCCCCCAAAATGAATCTCATCGACGATACCTTTCCAACGAGCTATCACGCGCCTAAAACGGAGATCGTATGCAAAAGTTACAACCCCGGGAAGTTGATGCACCAACTTACCCAAACGGGGCCCACATGACTTTTGGCACTTCATCTCCTAGGGTTAGGTTTTTGGATGTCTACGAATTTTTGCATTCCCGATTATTGTAAAAAGGCCTCTAGAGCCTCATTGTAACCATCTTCTTGTGAATGCGAGTAGCTGTCACATCTCTTCTTAGAGATAAGCTGCCACCATTCTAGCGAGTCTTTCACTCTGTATTTTTACAGTCTCTATACATTTCTTTCATTAATAGAAATCGTGTATTACTGTATCTTTGTGTTTATGGTTGCATCTCTGATATATTTCTGTTATATTGCTGGATATATGCGATATCTCTATGCATTTCTTTATTATATCTACGCTCTCATTTCGTGCCGAAAATAATCCGGATCACTATATTTATTATCTTATCCCTATATTTAATATCTTATCCCCTTATTTAATGTTTCTTTCCCCACACCATATACATAAATCTTTAATACCTTAAATTATTAACCCCCCTTTAATTCTTTACTCAATTAATTAATGAGTCAATTAATAATTAATTAATCATTGACAGATATGGACAAATAATTAATTAGTTAATATTATTTAAAAAATGATTAATTGTTAACTAACATATTAGGATAGTCATATTATCAAATTAATTTTAGTTAATAATCCCTAAGCATATATTCAACTAGGGTTGTTACACCTCCATCTCACCAAATGTCAGTCATTTGCATTCAATTAAACTGAATGGTTGTCTAGTCCGAATCAGATCTAGATCTTATCCTTACAACTATTTAAGGCAACCTTTATCTAAAGACTGTGCACATGCATGGCTTTTGGCTCTACCAACCTTACAACATTTAATACAAATTTTCAAATTTTGAAAAACAAGAGGGTTGTGCCTCTATCCTTCCATTGAATGCGCGCTTTGATGTGATGGCTGGCTGGCGCATAGCTGGCTTGGAGTGATGCTCCTGCATCATACTCCTCTACTGTGAGAAATTCATGAGCTAGTGCTCATGAGCTTCTTAGAATGGCTGTCGAAATCCACCTGGATCCCAAATAGTTCTTTGGAGCTATTCATCCGCTCCATCGCTTCGTAGATATTGTTGCTTCTGATGCCCTGCTACTATGGTAGGTAATTCTCTTCTCAGCTTCCCCTTGCTGACCACTTCTATTGATCTGATCATCAGCTTCTTGATTTCTTCAATTACCTCGTCCAATTGCTCCAATGCATGGCTCTTTGTATCCAGTCCACCCTGCTACAATTCTTCCTCCATATCAGTGGGAAGATCTACCTGATCTCCCATGCTATCTTTATTTACCTTTGTGGCACTGAGTGGCCACTCTACTGCAGACTCCAATTCTATCACTGAACTATTTCTCAGCTTCCTCCTCTTCTAACAGGTTAGCTTCTACTAGTTCCTCCTATGTTGGTTCAATTCCAACTTCTCCTAGGGATGGTATGCTCCACTACCTTCTTCCAACTTAGCCTATTGGATGTGCAAATTTTGCACCATCACCCTTCTCTCTAGGGCTTCCAATTCTTCACACAGACCAACAATGTCTATGTTTTCCACTTCCTCTTCTTCTTCTTATTCTTCTTCTACAACTTCGATTACTGCAGTGATCTCCTGTTCATCTTCCCAGCTAAAATTTTTGAGCAACTCGGTTGAATTCTTTTCTTCTTCTCCTTGGGAAAACATCAGTGTATTCTCCATTTCTTCTTCCATGAAAATTTATGTTGGCTCTCCTTCTTCTGTTGCTGCATCTGTAACACATGCTCTGGCGTCAACTGGTCTACTTGGTATGAACACTTCTATTCCTCCAATGATCAGAATTATCTTTTGATTCTCACCTGTCAGCACTCCCTGTTGATATGAATTCTCCACTGAGTTCATGAGACTTTCATGTGGCCTCATCTTATCTCCCTTTCCCTCCTAGAAATATGGATTTTCTCCTCTTCCTCTTCCCACCTGGAAGTCTATGAGATCAATCGATCCCATGTCAGTTCCCTCCTAGCAATTGGAACTTTCAACACCACCCTCTTGGAAGTATATGAGACCTTCACTTGATCTCTTTCTATTTCCCACCTGGAAATTTGAAAGTCCATCTCTGCGCACTTGGTAGTCTATGATATATTTGCTCAATCTCTCCTCTTCATCATCATTAAGATTTCTCCTAGCTTCTGGTTCACAAGCATGAACCATCTCCTCTATGGCCCTGTGGATTTTCACATACCTCAACCACCTCCTCAACATCCTTTGTTGTCTTCTGGCCAACAATTTATTTACTCGCCACTTCACCTTTCTCTTCATGGGCCATTCATATACCCCACGTGTCTTTTCATCCTATTACATTTCCAATGCAAGCTGCTCTATTATTTCCCTCACCTCAACGAGTAAAATATCCATCTTTGGATTTTTTTTCTGCTTCCAGTCTTCCCTATGACCATGCCCATGGCCTTCATTAGCCATATTCATCCTCTGTCTGCCCACCTGGAAAACTTATGGATCACTCTATGCCTGAGAGAATGTCCATGTCCTCCTAAATATCCCCTGGCTATCTATCATTTGTTGCACACCTTGCAACAATCACCATAGAGATTTAACACCCTACTTATTTCAGCTATTGTATACATATGAATCTCTACTTCTGATTCCACTTGATGTTACTAGAATTTATCCCACCATATCTCCTTTATATGTGAACAAAGTAATGGTCTCCTCTTTCTCATTTGTTTGAAATCTACAGACAAAAATCTTCTCTGATACCACTTGATGGTGTGTATCAGAGTATTTTCTTTATCTACTTTGCCTCCCTCTGCCTACAGTCTACAGACAGAAAGTGGCTCTGATACCACTTTGCAGTTGTACCCCCTGCCTTAGTATGTTCTGCTCGACCTCCTGATCTTAGGATCATTCTAAACCTTTTCCTGAGTCAGATTGACTCTTCGATTTTCCCCACAGGGAATATCTCACACACACAAGGGTGTATCCACAGGTCCTTATGAGTTATGCCTGCGTGAAAAAACACAAGGCACTAACTCTACACACCTAATCAACAAATATGATCAGGACCTTTACTAAAAAAAGGAAATTCAGATTTCATGACTTCATGAATCCCGATGTAAGTTCCTTGACCCTTCAACCTCCAAAACTCAAAATGTCAATGAAGGTTGACTCCTTCAATGCGCTGAACACACGCCACTTTTTGCCCACTAATTTCGGCTTTTCGGGACTTGAGCGAACAACCAACAATCGTTCCTCTTCCCTTATGATTCCCCAAATTCTAAAATTTCTCCTCTAACGAGATTGACGATTGGGGCCTACCTCGATCCAATGGCTCATGTTCTTCCCAGATTTTCACCAAACCTTGACCACTCCTTTGACTGTTGTTGCACGTATCCTCTGACTGATACTTGGGATCCACCTTTGGGCATTTCTCTCTTCGTGATTTTGGGAGTTGTGTTGACCATGCAACTCTACCTCTTGAATCCCGAAACCCCGAAACCCAATTGGGCCCAATGGCTATTGTCCCTCAACCTTTCAGGAATTTTTCCTTTCATTCTTCGGGATTTCACAAACTGAGAGTTTGAAACCCTCAATTCCAAAATCATAGCCTCCTCTACTTCTTGAACCCCGAAATGTTGAAATTTCAAAATGGGCTCAATGATGATCAATCCCTGACCAAATCTCGGTCCATGTGACTACTTCATCCTGATCACATTTCTACTCCAAATACATGTCATGTTTCATGACTTCAGGGTTTTAAATGCAAAGTGTCCTGGCTCCTTGTCACCAGAATTACTGAAATGCTAAACCCCAAAATGAAAAAATCCTGAAATTCCACTCCAAAGGGGAATCAACGGCTCCTGTTTCTTCTCATCCAATGGTCACTACTCCTCCTAATCTTTGAGTATAGAAAGACACTCCCTTTAACCTTCTCTTTGATTTATGAGATCTAATGTCTCATGGCATTACACACTTCTCCACAAAGGGTCTCCACCATTCGTTTTTTCTCTTGTTACCCCTTTCTCGATTCAGGACTTGGAGCAACCAAGGATTTGGCCTGCACTCCAACCTCACAATTCTCAAATTCACGAAAATGATCCAATGGATTATGCAAAGCACAATTAATGGTTCACGTTGATTCTGGATCCTAAGGTGATGGGTTCATCCACCTCTAACCACCTTGCATCTTCCTTTGATCCTACGGTCCTCACGATTTTGCATGTTCTCCACAGATAATTTTGACTATCTACCTCTACTTCTCAAGGACTTCTAGCCAATGAATTGGCTACCCTCCTTTTATTGTCTGGAAGTAACTTCGACGGTCCATATCCAACCTTCTATTGTTGATCCAATAGTTGTTATAGCTCCCTCCCGAGCTTTCTCAAGTCCTTCCAGGCTTTGAAGACTTTCAATTTTTCAAAGGCCTCAACCTTTTCTTCCTCTACGAGCTCTATTCCTTTGGATATCGCCTGCATTCTAGGAACGCTATCCCTCCTGAGATTTTTCGACTGTGAAACCTCAAAGGGTTTCTCGACCTTCTTCTCACTCTGATTTTACTCAGTGTGCTAAGGCACTATCCTTCCTGATCTTTGTGTACCCGAGCCTATAGGGGACTTGGCCTTTTGTTTCCTCAAAGGGAAACCTGGTGTCCTCCTAATGACCTTCTGCTCAATCCCTGCTTGCTAAGCTTCCACAGAATCCTTAGTGATTCTATTTTCTCTCTGAACTCGAAATAGAATTATTCTATGCACTATATGCACTTGATCAATGCCCACTTGGCAGAGTTCTCTAGAATCCTCAGTGACTCTGTCTTCTCACTGAACTCGAAATAGAGTTTTACTCAATGCATCATGTGCATTTTCTCAATGCCCTCCCGGCAGATCCTTTACAGAACTCTCAACAACTATGCTTCTCCTCTTTTTTCTCTCCTATACAAATTTTCTCCTTCAAGGTGTTCAACAACCTTGAGGCTTCCTCCTTGAGTCAATGACTTTAGCTAGTGTGCCCTCCTGGCACGTCTTTGGCTGAAATTCAACAGATTTTAGAAGTGCACTCCTGCACTAGTTTTCAAAGACCACAGTACTCTGCCATGCACTCTTTCATGAAACCACAAATAATCCAAACTTGAAATCAAAGAACTCTCATATAGGAAAATTCATCTATCCCTACAAATTCACATCTAACATGCATCTATAACATATCATCAACACATAAAGACATTCATTCATGAACTCACAAACATATGAAAAACAACATGCAGGAAAAACTATTATGATTGTATTAATATGAAATGCCTCTTTACAATGTGATCTCGGACTACAACAGAGTCATGGCTTCCTCTCTTCTCCCTAACCTATTCTCTTTGTTCTTCTCTGCTTAACTAACTCTAGATTCTAAGAAAATATTTTTACAAAGAGGGGCTCCTCGAGCTCTTCCCTCCATCTCATCAACTCTCATTAATTTACATTCAATTACATTGAATGACTGTCTAGTCTAAATTGGATCTAGATCTCATCCTTACAACCATTTAAGGAAACCTTTATCTAAATCCTGTGCACATGCAAGGCTTTTGTCTTTACCAACCTTACAACATTTAATACAATTTTTCAAATTTTGAAAAATGAGAGTTTTGTGCCTCTCTCCTTCCATTGAATGCGCACTTTGATGTGCTAGTTGGCTGGCGCATAGCTAGCTTGGAGTGATGCTCCTGCATCACCTTCAAGGAGATCCATGAATGTGAAGTACCAAAATGGAAGAAGGAAATTGCATAAATTGTATGTGTATTTGAGAACGACCTCCCTACAAGTTTCATGGACCTACAAGTCCATTTACTTATACACCTAGTCGATGGCATTGAATTGGTGGTTTTCATAACAATGAGGTGGATGTTTTTCTTTGAGAGGTATATGAAAACTCTAAAAAGATATGTCCAACAAAAGGCACATCCAGAGGGTTGTATGGCTGAAGGGTATGTATTGGATGAATCATTTTTCTTCCTATGTGAATTCCTTGGAAAGGATTTTGAAGATAGGCCATGCTTCTAGGATGAAGAATGAGAATCAGATATTATTGATGGAGAAAAACCACAATCTAATGGTTTTCAAGTAGAAATTAGTAAGTAAATTCATGATCATTAATGTTGTTGTTTTCCTTATAATCATTAATTTTCTTTGTAATTTATTTGTCAAATTAATTGAATAACATTTGGAGTTTAAAATAAACATGTTGACATGTAATAGATGTAGATGAAAGTCCAATACTCAACAAGTTCATTATGTAACACATGGGATTTATGAACAAATGGATTGATTTGTATGATAAAAAGAGAGAAGAAGTGTTAGAAGCAAGGAGATGGTTTAAGATATCCAACCCAAGGAACACTCCACTTCCCAGTGATCTGCTTGCGGAATGGGGCAAAGATTGCACTCTAGAATGGGTGACTGAACAACTTCAAAATCAAATAGAAGATGCATGTATAGATTCATACATAAGAGAAGATGAAATAAACATGTGTAGAGGATGTGAAAGAAAGGTACAGTTGGAATTTTACAAAATGTTGTTTCCTTACAGTTTAATATTCGTCATTATATTTGTTTTCACTGAAATAAATGGTCTTTCACAGGCGAGGAAATATCCTGCAATGTGGGCATATGGACGACATTATCATGTAGAAAGTGTATATGTAAAGAGATTATCCTTTGATTGTGGCATCATGGTTGATTTCAAGAAATCCAATCAAGCAAGATCAAAAGATAAGAATATTATTGAAGGGAATCTACAATATGTTGGAAAAATCCAAGAAATTATTGAGTTGGATTACTACTCTTTTAAATGTTGTATCTTTAAGTGTAGATTGTATGAAGCATTTGAGAGGACACGAATACATGATACCCATAGTGTATTGTTTTCTATAGATTCCTCGAGGTTCCTACTGGAGGATAAGGAGGCTTATGTTCTACCAATTCATTGTGAGCAGGTATTTCTTTAACTCAAAGAAGAAGCAATAATGATCATTAATCTATTGATGCATAGTTTTTTGCGATAATATATGTCTTTATTAATAAATAAAAGTGTTATAAGATATTTCTAATATATGTATGCCATTCATGTGCAGGTATTTTTCTATGAAGATATTTTGGACCCGAAATGGATATTTGTCATACATTATGATCCAAGATTAAGGCATGTATTTGACGATGCATTAGTGGATGTTGAGCATAACAATGATGTCCAAAAAAATGAGAGAGATGTATTAGGGAACATCAAAGAAATTAATATCCATGATGATGTTGAAGATGGTTATGTTCAGACACAAGAAGACAACAATCCAGAGTTAGATGATTTTATGGAATAGAATAACATGGATGGTATAGAAAATGATGATACAGATTATACATATCTTAACAATATAGATGGTTTACATTCAAATTTCAATGATGATGAAGATGATGCAGATCAAGAAGAGGATGATGATAAAATTAAATACTTGAAAGAACATATGAACATTGACAATGATAAACTGGATGACATTGTTATAGACAATAATGTTAATGACCAAGACCTCTAAATTTTCAAAATTATTTGTAATCTAGTTTTTAAAATGACGTTGATTCTTACGGCCCAAACTTTCATGAAATGCTTCAATATGATTTTTGATGATACACATTACTTTTGGCAATATCCTTAAAGTGTTCAATCTTTTCTATGAATTATTGGCAAAAAAATTAGTATTACTTATATAAGAGTTAGCATGGTTAGTGGTCATTTATTGGCAATTATTAAAAAATATAATTAAATATATCGTATATGTAAATCATTGTAAATCCAGACAATTGGGATAATTAATTTATCCAAATTTTATTCATTAATTTATATTTTAAAACAAATTGAAATATTTCACTAACCCTAAACCTAATACCTTAACCTTTATACCATCTAACCCCTAATCCCTTGAAACATGGACGATATTGAAGATTATGTGGGGACATCATAAGTCATTGAGTCTTGAAACCATTCCATACCATCGAGCTACATGTTCCTAGTATAATCATGTCAAATTTCAATGTATACATGCACAGCTTAGAGAAATTTTAATGTTGGCCTCATTCACTGGTAACCATGTCGGGTCGATTGATGTCATTAATCCCTTCATCCGATATAATCCCTAACCCTTTAACAATTAAACCAATTTCATTTTGGATCCTATAAAATTCTTTTGGGATGTCTCAAATTAATAGAATCATGGTTTAGTAATCATTAGGTTTCATTGTAAAGATGGGTATGTCAGGTTTGATCTTTGTTGTCATGGATGGAGAAATCAAGTCATGATGAATATGATGATGATGGAAATGAAAACCATGATGATGGAAATGATGAAGAGAAAGATGTCCATAAGTCTTAAAATCCTACCATACCATCAAGGCATGCGCCTAGTGTAAACATGTAAAATTACAACGCATACAGTCACATTTTGAAGAAAATTCAACATTGGCCCCATTCACTGTTCACTGTGCGAGGTTGGTGGATGAAATTGGTGATGGGCATGTTGGAAGTTCCAAGACATTCAAAGTGAGTTATAAAAAATGTTCTTTAGAAGGTATTGATGAATGATGACAATGAACATTAATGCAAACATGGACAATCTTGAATATTATGTGAGGAAATCAGACATACTTGAGTATTGAAACCCTCCAATACCGTAAAGGAATGTGTCTAATATAACCATGTAAAATTTTGACACATATAGACACAGATTGAATAAATTTAAATGTTGGACCCATTCACTACTAACTATGTGGGGTCGGTGCATGACATTTGTGATGGGTGTAATATTAGAAGTTCCATGTCAAATTTCAAGATAGTTCTGACAATGATTCTATATAAGGCAATGGATAATGATGACAATGAGACTTGCATGATGAACATTGATTCAAATGTGGATGATATCAAAGATTATGTGGGGACATCAATATACATCCTTCAGTCTTGAAACCCTCCCATATCGTCAAGGCACATGTTTAATCTAACAATGTCAAATTTTGACACATACAAACACATATTGAAGAAATTTCAACATTGGCCCCATTCACTACTCACTATGGAAGGTCAGTGCATGACATTTGTGACGGGTGTATTGGAATTCCATGTCAAATTTCAAGATAGTTTTGACAACAATTCTATAGAAGGGAATGACAAACATTGAAAATGAGACATTTATGATGAACATTGATGCATATGTGGAATTTTGAAACCCTCCTTGAGTCTTGAAAACCCTCCCATATCGTCAAGGCATGTGTCTAGTCTAACCATGTCAAATTGTGATGCACACAAGCAAATTTTGAAGAAATTTCAACATTGGCCCCATTGACTTCTCATTGTGTGAGGTTGATGCAAGATGACATTTGTGATGGGTGCATTGGAAGTGCCATGACATTTCAAAAGAGTTTCGACAAAGATTCTATAGATGGAAATGGCGAATGATGACAATGAGACATCCATTATATTGAGCGTTGATGCAAACATGGATGATCTCAAATATTATGAGGGGACATCAAACATCCTTAAGTCTTGAAACCCTCCCATACTATCAATGCATGTTTCTAATATAACCATGTCGAATTTTGATGCATACAAACATAGATTGAAAAAATTTCAACTTTGGCCTCACTCACTGCTCACTGTGCGGGTTCAAAGGAAGAAATTTGTGATGGGTGTATTGGAAGTTCCATGTCAAATTTCAAGATAATTTTGACAACAATTCCATAGAAGGGAATGATGAATGATGACAATTAGATGTGCATGATGAATGTTGATGCAAATGTGGACGATCTCAAATATTAGGTGGGGACATCAATATACATCCTTGAGTCTTGAAACCCTCCCATACTATCAAGGCATGTGTCTAGTCTAACCATGTCAAATTTCAATGCATACAACCACATATTGAATAAATTTCAATGTTGGCCCCATTCACTGCTCACTATGCGGGGTCAATGCATGAAATTTGTGGTGGGTGAATTGGAAGTTCCATGAAATTACAAGAGAGTTTTAATAAATGTTATACAGATGGAAACAATGAATGATGATAATGAGACATGCATTATGAACATTGATACAAACATGGAAGATCTCAAATATTGTGTGGGGACATCATACATCCTTCATTCTTGAAACCCTCCCATATTGTCAAGGCATGTGTCTTGTCTAACCATGTCAAATTTTGACGCATAGAGGAACATACTGAATAAATTTCATCATTGGCCCCATTCACTGATAACTATGTAGGGTCATTGCATGACATTTGTGGTGGATAAATTAGAAGTTCAATGACATTTCAAGAGAGTTCCAACAAAGATTCTAGATATGGAAACAATTAATGATGACAATGAGACATCCATTATGAAAGTTGATGCAAACATGGATGATCTCAAAGATTATGTGGGGACATCAAACATCCTTGAGTCTTGAATCCCTCCCATACTGTCAAGGCATGTGTCTAGTCTAACCATGTCGAATTTTGATGCATACATGCACAGTTTGAATTAATTTCAAAGTTGGCCCCATTCAATGCTCATTGTGCGAGGTCGATGCAAAATGACATTGGTGATGGGTGTATTGGAAGTGCCATGACATTTCAAGAGAGTTCCGACAAATATTCTATAGATGGAAATAATGAATGATGACAATGAGACATCCATTATATTGAACATTGATGAAAACATGGACGATCTCAAATATTATGCTGGGACATCAAACATACATAAGTCTTGAAACCCTCCCATACCATCAAGGAAACTATCTAGTCTAACCATGTCAAATTTCAATGCATACGAGAACAGATTGAAAAAATTTCAATGTTGGCCCCATTCACTTCTCACTGTGCAGGTTCGGTGGAAGAAATTTATGATGGGTGTATTGGAAGTTCCATGTAAAATTTCAACATAATTCTGACAATGATTCTATAGAAGGGAATGGCAAATGATGACAATGTGACATACACGCTAAACATTGATGCGAATGTGGATGATCTCAAATATTATGTGGGGACATCATACATCCTTGAGTCTTGAAACCCTCCTATACTGTCAAGGCATGTGTCTAGTCTAACTATGTCAAATTGTGATGCATGCAATTACATATTGAAGAAATTTCAACGTTGGCCCTATTCACTGCTCACTATGTGGGGTCGTTGCATGACATTTTTTGTGGGTGAATTGGAAGTTCCATGAAATTTTAAGAAAGTTCCAACAAATATTCTACAGATGGAAATGAAAAATCATGACAATGAGACATTCATTAGGAACATTGATGAAAACATGGATGATATCAAAGATTATGTGGGTACATCAGACATCGTTGAGTCCTGAAACCCTCCCATACCATCAACACATGTGTCTAGTCTAACCATGTCAAATTCGATGCATACATGCACAAGATGAAGAAATTTCAACGTTGACCCCATTCACTACTCATTGTGAGGGGCCGATGGAAGACAATATTTGTGATTGATTTATTGGAAGTTCCATGGCATTTCAAGAGATCAGTTCCAAAATGATTCTACATATGGAAATGACGGATGATGAAAATGATATGTGGATGATCTCAATGATTATGTGTAGGGTCAATGGATTTCATTAATCCCTTGACCATATATAATCCCCAATCAATTTAATCATTAAACTACCTAACCCCTAAGCCCCAAATCTATTAGCCATTGACCCTTAATCCCTTAAACTATAACCCCTAATCCCTTAACCCTTAATCCCTAATCCATTAACCCTTAATCCCTTAAATGGTAACCCCTAATCCCTGAACCCTTAATCCCTAGACCTAAAATCCCTAAATAACCTAATCCCCAAAGCCCCTATCCACTTAACCCCAAAAATCTCAACAAAATTACTATTTACGCACATTGGGAGTTAAATTGGAAGACAAAATAGAAGCTAAAAAGGAAGATAATCTAGAAGCTAAACTGGGAGCTAAACTGAAAGCTAAACTGGAAGCTAAACTAGGAGCAAAACTAGGAGAAAAAATGGGAGCTAAATTGGGAGATAAACAGGGAGCTAAACTGGGAGCTAAAGTGGAAGCTAAACTGGGAGCTAAACTAGGAGCTAAATAAGGAGCTAAATTAGGCGCTAATTGTGCCTAGTTTAGCACCTAGTTTTGTTTCTCAGTGCAAATAGCTCCATAAATAATGCCCTCCTGATAAATAGTGTTGACTTTAGCAAAAAAATGGATAAAAATACATTAAAACAACTAGTGGAAGCAAAAAAGGGAGCTAATCACAGGGATTTGTTGTAGTGTCCCCCCACTTCTTCCTCTCCCTCTCTCTTCTTGCCTCTCCCCCCCTCTCTTATTCTCTTTCCAAACCCACCCTCTCTCTCTATCTATTTC
>ML796267.1:171223-182312 GCA_009831015.1 Picea engelmannii | reverse complement strand
ACTAGCATCCAAGCCTTTTAGAGACCCTGGTTGTCAATACCAGAGGCCTTTTTCAGGACTGGACTGCCTGTGTGTTGTTTTATCTTGGCTTTTATACAGACCCGCGGCCTGTTTAGGCTTAGCCCGCGGGTACCTGCGCGCTGTAGTAGCTCAGCACGCGTTTGCACGTGTGTTGTCTTGGTGACAGTCGCGGGTTTGATTGGAAGTTTTTCAGCTTGGGTGGGGCAATCATCCCTTCCTGTGGTGAGAAGAGCTCCTCAAAGGGGTATAGAGTCTGGAGCTGCACAGTCAGCAGGTTAGGGAATCTTATCCTTAGCCTGTGTTTGTTAGTGGATGTTTTGATAGAAAAGACAAAAGAGAAAAAATATTTGTTTTGTGGTTTTTAGGCAAGTGTTAGAATCGGTGCTGTCTTGATTGCTTTTCGCATTTTGTGCTCTGATTCCGTTACGATCTGCGCTTTAAGCCAGAGTTTTCTTTTCATTCTCTTGGTTTTGTTCTTGTCAACATTTTTCCTTGTTGCATTATTTTGCAATAAAATAAAATCCCTCTTTTTCATTTTCTTCTTGGTTTGAAGATTGTGTTGTTGCATCAGTAGCTTGGAAAGAGTCTTTTTGCATAAGTTTTTGCAGTGCATTTAGAGTATAAGTAGCTCGCAGATCTGAGCGAAAGTCCTTTATATTTACTGCATGAAATCTTAGTAAATTTGAAAAAGAAAAGAAGTCTTTCTTGTTGAAAAGTTGTTGGTTTTGCATTTTAGTAAAAGTTTTTGTTTCCAAGCATTTCTTGTTCGTTTTGCTTTGAGTCTTTTTACACACCATCAGTTTCACTTTCGTACCTAGTGACTTAAAAAGCCCATTAAAAGCAACGCTAATTAAAATCAATTAGACTTTTTTGTTTGTAGGGTGCATACACTAGCTTAAGAATAGGGCCTTGGAATAGGTTGGAGAGTAAATTCTCCAAGGCCACCCAAACCAAACATTGGAGTCTGTCAATAGGGAGTGTAGAAGTCCAGTTACGAAAATTTATTCAGGACCCCCCTCTAACACAGGGGCTAAACACGAGGTTGCGTAAGGAAAGGTAGCGGAGATAACCCCTCCAAAGCTAGACTGAGCGTTGTGGAGAACACATATTGAGGATTTGTTAAGGGATTCCGTCGTTTTCATTTGCCACGGAGCTTCGTGGGTCTCGAATTCGTTCGAGGTCCTCAGTCGTCTTTCGGACCATTTTCTCTCGATACCCTTGACAGGTTTCGTGCTTGATACCCTGCTCATTGTGGTCTACCCGACTATCGACTGTACCCGCCTGATGATTGTTCACGTGCTGGCAAACTAGTTGCCAATCTTTTCTAGGGACATACACGGGTGACTGCGGGGGTATACCGCGGTACCTAGGACAAACATCGGGCCACGCTTTGCAGAGTATACCTAGAGGGTGCTTCCGTATTCAAGTTGCACTTGCACCGATAAGTTGCTCTAGTGTTGGTTGTTGTAACTGTTCTTCCAACTAGTTTAGTGCTTGCTTGATTTATCTTCTAGGGGCTTTCTTGTAGTGAGTGTTACTGTTTGTTTGTGTAGAATACCTTAGCGTGTCGTGAATCTTCTCACACAGTGGAGGATTCGGAGCTCCGCCGGTCACGAAGGCTTCTGGGCCTGCCACCGGTTATACTGGAGCCACCCCCGCCATCTTTGAGGCGGAAGTTAGACCATCAAGGGTCTTTCGAAGAAACCGGGGCTTTTGAACCCGAACAACCCCCGGAGGAATCAACCGCTAATCTTGGCCTGATTGAAACCCCAAACACTGATACTTGGCCGGACATTATTATGCCAATTCAATTTTACGAATGCCTGTCAGTGTCTAACCCAGTTATGGAACCAAACTCTGTTACTTCCTCTGGGAATTCTTCCATTCCTATCACTGTTGTTACCACAGGAGAAGCTTCTCCTAACTTGCCTTTGTCGATGGTCCGGGCCACCATGGTCTCGGCCGCAACTATGTCGCACAGTGGACCGACCCCATCTATCATGGTGGCCACACCTCCTATGTACACACCTAGTGCGACCGGCCCTCCGTTTTCATACGGTATGCCTAGTTCAGGTACAAGTCCTGCACTCACCACCTCCACTTTACAGACTTTGGGTCTGGGGGCAGGGAGCTCTAACGCTCCTCTGCAAGGTCAAATTGGGGCATTCATGTCCCTTTCAATGCTTTTCCTTACGCTGGAGGTCATATCCCTCCTTCGTCCCCTTCGCTTGGTGGTCCGCATCAGCAGTCTACCGGGCAGCCTTCACACACGAGTCCATTTGGAACCGGGAGTCAGGGAACACGTGCGCAAACTCTGCCGATAGGTTCGTTGCCATTTGTTTGGAACGGGACGTTTGGTAATAGCACTTTCGCATCCGCTACTTTCCCATCAGGGGGAACACCCATTTTTGGACAGTCTACACCGGCACAGGGTACCATTCTTGCGCTGGGGGCACATATACTAGGACCTTAGAACTCAGGACAAGGATCCGTTCCTTCATCTGAAATGCCGCTCTAGGGTAATTCTTTCCACAGTCAATGGAACCCCGGACAAACTTCTATGCCTCTCCCCTCGGGACCGGCATGGGGTAATCCTTCCCAAAGTCCATCAAACACGATGAACGCCCAACATCCTATGTCCTTCATCGGGAATCAGCCAATGATGTCTCCTCAGATGCAAAACCCTTACGCTGGTCAGGGCCATGGTTTCTACCAGAACCCGGGCCAGCAGCCAAACTTTTCCTGGCAACCTGGTGCCAGTCAAACTCCAGGACCCTTTTATCCAGGCTATCAGCAACAACCCAAACTACCATTCCTGGCAACGTTACACTTGCCCGATTTGACACGGTTGTTAAATGATCCTATCTGTCACGATCCGCGTTGGCCTCCTATGCCGACAAAGTTACCTTCGGACATCCCAAAGTTCGAGGCCAAGCCTAATGAAGATCCATGTGATCACATGACTACTTTCCACTTATGGTGTTCATCTAACTCACTGAAAGATGAATCCGTTCAGTTGCGATTGTTTCAACGCACTCTTATTGGGAGTGTCGCGAAATGGTACATAGAGCTTGATCGTTCACGATATTATTTTTTAGGCGAACTGGCTATGGCTTTCCTTAACCATTTCCAGTTACCTGTGAGATACGATGCCGGCACAAAATTGCTAGCCAATTTCTCGCAGACGTCAGCAGACCACATCTCTGATCATATTCGAGAGTGGCGACGCCGAAAGAGTCTTATCAAGGTACCTGTCCCACCAACATTCTTGCTTGAGTGGTTCCTTAAGTCTTTAGTTCCGCAGTTATCCAAAGACGTCGCAACTTCAGGGGTTTTCTCCGAGGAGGATGCCATCATGAGGGCTCAACAGTTTGAGCTTATCTATTCTCAGTCTGGTCTATTGTACACCATCCTACCAGATGCACCACGATCGATTCTGGACAAGACCAGACAGAGATTCGGCCCACATGCCGATGGTATAGTGGGTTCGGCACAAACTAAGCCCGCTGAGCAATTGACAAAACAATTGCAGCAGTTATCTATACAACACTCAGCGGCCATCCAGACTACTGCTTTGGCTGCTCCTCCTACTCAAACGTCGGAAGTACACTCCGTACAGACAACTAACCCAAAGGCCAACCAGTAGCCTGAGGGGAAGAAAAAACAACGCAAGAAGAGTAAGGGGGATAAAAAACCAAATGATAACGCTGGCGAGGGCACCACAGAAAAGAGGAAGGCAAGGTATTCGTGCAACCTATGTGCAGAAGACCACCCAACCCACCTATGCCCTCGACTTGCCGAGGCCCAGAAGTTTTTCACACAGCAACAACAAGCCGTGTTGACTAATCCCTTTCAGCATGGGCAAAATTTAACGCAAGCCTCTACAAGTGTCGAGGTGGGCAGCCACGAAAACTGCCCTCCCCAGAATAATTCATCTTCTTCGAACGTATATATGGTCAAAAGTGACGCTTTCATTACAACTAGAGCGCATGACTATAGTAAACCAAGCGCCTCTGAGAAGGGCAAAGAAGCCGAGATCCCATCTCTTCCCCTACAGATCGAGAAGACGTTGGGTGAGACAATGACACGCATCCCAAAAGGTGCGTTTAAGCGAGCTTCTCACAATCCAAACGTAAGGGCCGCCCAGAACTACTCTGTGGTGGAAGATTTATCACAAACCCCTTATGCTATGTCAGCTTTGGAGGTCCTCCAAAGTTGCCCTGCTCAGAGGAAAGCCTTGTTGACTACTTTAGGCTCTGAGACTTGTAACCCGGGAACTATCATGTTAGATACGACTGACTTGAAACCTCGTTTGCCTTACCACGTCGCGTTTCAGATAGTAGTGGCTCATCCCACGAAAACTTTTACACGAAATATCTTCCGCATGGTGGTAGACGAGGGCGCTTCGACTTGCGTTATGTTGTTAGCATGCTAAAGAGCCATCGGTCAACCTGAGTTGTCTCCGTCACCTACTCTCCTTACTGCGTTCGATGGTCGTTCTTTCTGACCGCATGGCATCATTCCTTCTTTCCCTGTGCAGTTACGGGGGAAGACCGTGTGCGTCGAAGTAGAGGTAGTTGATTCCCCCATCGACTACAATCTATTGTTAGGCCGTAGTTGGACTTATGTAATGCAAGCAGTGGTCACTACAATTTTCCGAGTCTTATTGTTTCCACATGAAGGCTGGATAGTGACCATTGATCAATTATCCTTCTCTCGACCTGAGCCAGCTTTGGGGGCATCCACGGTTCCCATGGTTGATAATCCTCAAGCCGGTGTCGTCAACATAGGAGTTGGTTTGTGCCCATCTTTGATGGGTACTTTCGACTACCCACCTCCTCATGGCGATGCCAAGTTTATATCGACTCCCCACAAGGATGAGATCTTTCATGTTTCATCGTTTCGCACGACTTACTTTCAGGATCCATGGACTCTTCCTTCCCCATCAACCATGATGGATGAGACAGGGCACGCTGGTATGGCCACGCCCTTGTCGACCGCTGAAGTTGCGTACTCTTTGGTCCAACAAGCTTCAGCTACTCCTGATCCGATTCCCACACAAGAGTTGGATCCGCTCCTAGAGCCTATCTGGGCTCAGGATTCTCTTACCGATATTGATTCGTTAGATTTAGTCTTGCCTTCTGATGAAGCTATAATCGAAGCAATGACTGGTCCGCACAGACCATGGGAAGATCTTCATCACAGATCATACTTCCTCCCAGAGTTACACTGAATCGAGGCAGGAGAGTTCACTATCACCATGACGGGAGATCAGCCTTGTCCCATTAACCTCTTAGCTACACAAGATATTTATGTTGAGGGAAATATGGCGACCATCGCTGCCACGATACCTATCAATATCTCCCGAAACCCCGACATCGTGGAGAATGTCTTCATCGGAGTGGATTGCTCCCCTGAAGAGATTCATATTTACACAGATCTTTTTAAAGAATTCCGCGATGTTTTTGCCTGGTCTTATGAGGAAATGCTAGGCATCGATCCGAAAATAGTTGAACACAAAATCACTACGTATCCTGATGCTAAGCCTGTTCGACAGAAAATTCGTCCAATTAATCCTAGGAAAGCAGCAGCCATTAAAACAGAGGTTGAGAAATTGCTTAAGGCAGGGTTCATATACCCTATCCACTTGACTGAATGGGTGTCAAATCCCGTGCCAGTCGATAAAAAACAAGGCACGATTCGTGTCTGTACCGATTTCCGTGATTTGAATAAGGCATGTCCTAAAGATAATTATCCAACCCCATTCATCGACCAGATCATTGATGAGTGCGCCGGTTGTGAAGCCTTTTCGTTCATGGATGGTTTCTCGGGCTATAACCAAATCCAAATCAAACCCGAGGACCAACACAAAACGACATTCATTTGTCCTTGGGGTACATTCGCCTATCGAAAAATGCCTTTTGGTCTGATCAAGAACGCTGGAGCCACCTTCCAGCGGGCCATGTATTTTGCATTTCATGACCTCAAACATATAGTCGAGGCCTATCTAGATGATTTAGCATCACGCTCTCGCAAGCGAAAGGATCATCTTACACACCTCCAACTCATCTTCGAACGCTGTCGCTACTTCCGGATTCGCTTGAATCCCAACAAGTGAAGCTTTTGTGTCACGTCACGACGTTTGTTAGGTTTCATCGTTTCAACAACGAGGATCATGGTTGATCCTCTTAAGGTGGAGGCAATAGTCCAGTTGCCCCCCCCACGCACAATCTTACAACTTCAAAGTCTTCAAGGCAAGGCAAACTTCTTACGACGCTTCATCGCCAACTATGCCGAAATCACCAAGGGTTTCATGCGTCTACTGAAGAAAGACGTTCCTTTTCTCTGGGACGACGTAGCACAGCGCTCTTTTGACGCATTGAAACATGCCCTTACAACCGCACCTCTGCTACGGCCACCGAATTATAACAAAGATTTCCTATTATATCTGGCTGCCGTGGAGTCAACCATAGGCATGGTTTTAGTTCAGGAAGATGATTCGTTTTCTGAATACATGATCTATTACCTGATCCGAGGCCTCGTAGGACCGAAACTTAATTATACTCATCTCGAAAAACTTGCGTTGGCAGCAGTCCATGCTGTTCAACGGTTCTGTCACTATGTTCTGTTTCTTAAGACCACTGTCGTTGCCGTCGTGAATCCATTTCAGTACATGTTGACACGACGATTTATCGACGGAAAAATCAGTCGATGGATGGTCATCCTCCAAGAATTTGACTTAGACTTTGTTTCAACCAAGTCCAAAAAGTCGTTGGTCTTCGCAGAACTTATTTCGGAACTTCCGGTTGAGTCAGGTGACATTGTGCCTGAGGAATCGCCTATCCGGGGGGATATGTTTTTGATCGAATCATCTGACCCCTGGTACGGAGATATACTGATCTATCTCCAGACTTTGAATTGTCCTACCTCTGCTTCTCATGATGAGCGTCGGCGGATACGCCATCAGGACAAGAACTATCTTATACTCAATGATACTTTGTATCGGAGAGGTGTAGACTGCATCTTGCGTCGGTGTCTCACTCATGAGGAGGCCATCATAGTGCTCAACGATTGTCATACAGGAGCTTGTGGCGGTCACTTATCTGGGTTGGCAACAACCCAAAATATTTTACGAGCAAGTTACTTTTGGCCCACACTTATCAAAGATTGTATTGAGTCGGTCAAGAAGTGCCATCCGTGCCAAATCTTCTCACGGAAGATGAGGGCACATCCAGCTCCTATGTTTCATGTTATCATCGTCGGTCCCTTCACCAAGTGCGGGATTGATTACACTACTTGCAACCCCCCATCAGCTAGGGGGCATCGCTATATCATTGTGGCTGTCGACTACTTCACTAAGTGGGTCGAAGCTATGCCGACGTTCAAAGATGATGGAGAGACTGCAGCTCTCTTCTTATTTAACCAGATTATAGCACGGTTCGGAGTCCCGAGAGAGATTGTCACTGACCATGGCAGTCACTTTCAGAACCAAATGATGACTGAGTTAACGTCAAAGCTTGGGTTACGGCAAGAACATTCCTCACCTTACTATCCCCAAGCCAATGGGCAGGTGGAAGTTGTTAACAAAACGCTTAAGACAATGCTACAGCGAACCATCAACTCAGCCAAGTCAAACTGGCATTTGATGTTATATTCGACATTATGGGCTTACCGAACATCAGTTAAGAATGCAACCGGTTTCTCACCTTTCCAACTCATTTACGGGCTGGAGGCAGTCTTGCCCATCGAATGTCAAATTCCATCTCTGAAATTGGCAGTACAGTTATTTCCAGACACTTCTCCACTCGAAGAACGGTTAGTACACCTAGAGCAGCTTGATGAATAGCGTCGTGATGCGGCACTAGCCAACGAGGCTCATAAACATAAGGTTAAGTGTCAATATGATAGGTCCGTTCGTCCTTGGGTTTTCTCTGAGGGCGACCTTGTCCTAGTTTATGACCAAGATAAGGACCCCCTGGGGGTAGGAAAGTTTAAACCCATGTGGTTCAGACCCTTCATTGTTAAGGAGGTGTTAAAAAAGGGCGCTTATCGTCTAGTCGATTTTGAAGGGAATGTTTTGGCGGAGCCTAGAAATGGGCTCTACCTCAAGAAGTACTACTCATAGGGTCACTGTGGGTAACTTTTTGTAACATATGTATAGTCTTTGTGCTATTAATTTCTTTCGTTTCTTTTGAAAAACGTGTCATGGACATGTCATTAATGTTATCTTTCATCACTATGGCAGATGTCAAGTGAGTCCGAGGTGTTCATTGGGTATGCGGATGGTGCTAGTCGACACACGCGGAGGCTTGCCTCCGCAACTTGGGTAATCTTTACACCACAGGGTCAGTTGTTATCTTCTGGAGGAATATGCTTAGGTGACACCACAAACAATATTGCTGAGTATAGCACAGTTATTGAGTTGCTTCGTGACGCTTTGTCATTGGGTATCTCTCATCTCCGGGTCTATCTAGACACTCAACTGGTTGTGTCGCAGCTAAACAAAGTATACCGTGTGCACGATCCTACTTTATACCGACGATTCCTTAGGGTACGTCTCTTGGAATGCAACTTTGATTATATCACATATTTTCATGTTCCTAGGAGTCTAAATCAAATCATAGATACTCTAGCTAATCACATTTTAGATTGGCATCTTGCTCACACATAAAAAAGATCATGATCAAACACATGTAAATACATTTTTGTACACATAATCCATAAAGACACAGAAAAGAAATAAAAACCATATATATACATCATAAAATCCTCAGAGTACATAGATGGGCACAAGCGCCTCAAAAAATGGGAACCATGTCGAGTCACTAGGGCTTATGCCCTCAAAAAATATATACAATAAGGTGCTCATGGCACATAAAAAGTTTACAAGGTTGTTCAGGGCCTATGGGCTCTGTTATAATCATGTACAGCCCGACCCAAACGCCTAAACAATTGGACCCATGTCCGAGGTAACCCCACCATATGAGTCTGCATGGAGGGTGGCAAGTCCTCTATCTCTATCATGGGAACTGTGCGGGTGAGCTCAGTGAAGTTCCGCTCAATCCGCCTAAGAGCCCTCTCAGCCTCTCCTGCTGGAGGGTTCCCTGCTGCTGTTGCTCCCCTGGCGGTGGCGGTTGCGGCCTCTCGCCGTGGGCGGTGCCTGTTCCGCGCAAAATCGGCATGCCGCACGGGTCCCACATCTGCACACAACACAAAGTTCACCCATCAGAAACTCTGTTATCCAAAAAACATGATATATATCAAAAAGACATAAAAATTACATATGCAAACAAAAAAACTATACAGGCAGAGACTTACCCATCTCCCCTCGCTCCTGACCAGGAGGCACTGGTATAGCTGGATCTCTGGAAAAGTCGATCCCTGCGTATGGGTAGTCCTCGATGGTGGGGATCTGCCGTGACAACCAAGCGAAAAAGTTGTCGTTGAAGGCCTCTACGGTCCTTCCACCACCCTATCGCGGCAGTAATGCTGCCCATCTACATACTGCAGGGAAAGTCACCAGATGTCCTCGTACTGTCATCCGAGGACTAAAGCATGGAACTCTCTCAAAGAAAAATGAACACAGGATAGTCCCGAACCCGAAGTTCCTGTGTGTCCGCTGACGGCAATCTGTCAATTGCCTCTTCATGTTCTCTAGCAGTGTGGTACTCCAGTCATATATTTGTGCATTCATGCAATGAACTACATAGTTCATCTGTGCGCGCGAAGCCTGATGCACGGCCGCAGAGCCGGTAATTCGCCCAATCAGTGATAAAATGGTCTGGAGGGTGAGGCTGGTAATCCTACTCACGGGAACCGAGGAAAATACCTGCTCGGTCCCAGCCTCACAGTACTCCGCTATCAATTCCAAGACTTTGCTCGGCCCTGCAGGAAACGTCTGAAAGTTCACGGGTTCCCCTCTCCTCGAGTGGCCAATCAAAAAGTAGATATCCTCGGTGGTGGGCACCAAGGATTGCCCCTCTATCATGAAGGCCTCTGCACCAGGGTGCCAATAGTCAACCAGGGCATTCAGCAGCCTGGGTTGAGCGCGCATAAATGGACATAAGAAAAACTTCACCAAGCCACACTGCGTCAGCACGGCCATCACATTCGGATCTGCAGCCACTGCCTCATTGGCAGCTTCGTGCTCCCTCTCTCTCCAATGCACATACATCCTGTCAAGCACAAAACAAAAAAAAAAGGGGGAGTTAGATCTTGCCAAGCCATTTTTCATATGCGCGGGGGGTAACCCGCGGGCTGTTGAGGCGACAGTCGCGGGTACCCGCACGCAGTTTTGACGCTGCGCGCGGGTACCCGCGGGCTGTCCCTGGACAGCCCGCGTTTTACTAGGGCCGACCCCTTGGAGGGCGACGACCACCCCCAAAACGCGCCCAAAAACAATAAAGAAGGTATTGAAATGCAAGATGGGGGAGTTTGTACTTACTTGGTCCAAGCAGAAGTCCGTTTGGTCCACTGTAGCTTCCGAAATCACGATCTCTGGCAAAGGGGGTCTTTTGGCTCCAGAGTCAATTTCCAAATCAGCGATGGTGATAATGAGCTGACAACTTCTATTTATAGACTTTTTCGCCTCTTTTTGTCACCCTTTTGGCCCCTTTTATCAGTTTCTTTATACCAAAAACCATTTTGAGTGGTTCCAGAGTTATATGGAAGGGATTTGATCAGGTTTTGGGACATTTTTCATTGAGTTTCAAATATATATATATATATATATATATATATATACATAAGGACGGTCCATAATTTTTTTTTCCAAAATCAACCAGAGCATATAGGGTAAGATTTTTTCCCCACTTTTGCATCTCATTGCCTTTTGTTTTTACGATATAGGATCGATCCCATCCGGTTGTGCCACGGAACCGTCATATTTGCTCTAGAAGTGTCACAACTGGGTGGTAGAGCTTACCAAAACATGGATTCCCTAGGTAGTTCTTGGTTGCATTATGGTGTCCATGCCGTTTCTGACAACATAGTAGGCTCGGGAGTCCGTATAGTCTTTCCTGAATATGAGTTTGAGCCTCATTTGCATGGGTCTTTTTCACTCTTTGTC
>ML796267.1:132197-162205 GCA_009831015.1 Picea engelmannii | reverse complement strand
ATATATTATATATATATATATATATATATATATATATATATATATATATATATATATATATATATATATATATATATATATAACCAGATAAATAAAATAATGTAATATAACCCTTTTATCACATAGAATCACATATAGAAATAATTCTTGAACGTTTTATAAAATTGATTAGACAATTTGTAAGAGGTTGTCCGATCATGGCCAATTCGTCGCAAAGTGCATTTAAATGTTTAATCTGGTTGGGCATAATGACAGTATTTCGATGGGAGATATGCTAGTAAGTTTCTATCCTTATCAAAAGAGACAAAATCTTTCATACTACGTCCTAATGGCTGATTCTAATTCTAAGAAAAGTTGATGACAACTTACAAGAGAATATATTGAATTAGTAACTTTAATCGAAATTCAATGGTAACTTAAATCGAAATTCCATGATAACTTTCATAGAAATTTCACTTACATATACAAATAGTTTTATTTTCAATAATAATAGAACATATGAAGAAAAAAACACAACCCATCACTAGAATTGGTAACAATCCGGATAGATTCAATTTTTATGAATGGATCTATAACTTAGATCCTCTAAAATTCCACGGGTATTCTTCATTGGTTCATAATAAAATAGAGGTTTTTAATGAAACTATTTCGTAAAGGCAATCACATACATAAATATTTCTTGAAATTTTTATTAAATTGATTACAACATTTTTGTTATGTCAAGGAAAAGGTTGTTAGATTATTTCCAATTCACAAGAATCCCTTCCAACAATCTAAAATTTGTTTATTTCCTAAGGACAATATTTACGTGGCATATATCTGATTAGGGTTTCCACTCGTATATCAATGCTACCTGCTAACAACTGATCCTAAGCTGAGTTCGAAATCCGTTTTATGAAATACTTCAGTAAGAAAATTGATTATCGGAATATACAAAATTAATAATTTAAATCGAAATTTCCCAACATATTGAATTCATAGCTTAAATAAAATTTTCATTTTTCATTGACATGTCCAAAAAATTTATTTTGAAAACAAAATCAAGAATTATAGTACATATGAATCAGAAAGCACAGGCAATCAGTAGAATTTGATACAGAGAATAGCTAGTCAAACCGGATAGATTACAACTACATTGGGCCTTTGATTAGAAAGTTAATACAGACATTTAGTGGTCCACACAAGGTTTAAAGTTCTGCAAGCATATTACACTCTTGCATGTACCTTGTTTCTCTAATTAAGTAATCAAACATATCTCTATTAAACAAGCATTTGTGGGTGTAAGAAATGTTTAGGAAGACAAAATGAAACACGTTGTAAAAGTCTCCAAAATGCCCTATGATTTATTTAGAAGAAGATATTCCTTTGATATATGTAGTGGTGGAGCACTAGAATTAAATCAGAGTTTGTTGAGATTTTCTGTAATTTCGAAAGTTATTCCCAAGTGTAATTGTAATGATTATTTCTAAGTGTAATTGTGAAATGGTTTATTGATAAGTTATGTCTTTTAGAGTATAAATAGAAATTATATCGAATCATTTTGATGACTTGTTGAATATAAGTACAAGAGAGTAGTATGCACTTATCTAGGAGGATATTCTTGGTTCGTGTGTAGGTATTTTTGGTCTTGATTTCTTGAATGTGCATTGTATGACATTGTACATGTTGGAGGAATGTATACTAACGAAAGTTTGCAGGGTTTTCTTCCCCTTTAAAATTTCCCTAAGAATATATCTTGTTGTTCTATGAATATCTATTTTCTAGTTCTGATTCTTTTGCATATTAAATAATATATATATATATATATATATATATATATAAAAGCAATATCATGGTATCAAAGCTGGGCTTAGCTTCACTCCCTTACTGAAAGGCCAATAAAGAAGGGTGATATGCCTGCACACAGTAACTATAGCAGAGAAAACCCATTGTTTTAATTGGGAACACTCACAGTCTGGAAGGAGACACTTATCGAACCTAGGAAGGATTATATCCCACCTCTCGAACTATTATTTCCATTTGAAATGATGATGCTTACGATAATGGGCCTATGGTAGTTGAGCCAGATGACGTCAAGTTATTTCCAGTAGTTGGGACTTGGGAATTCCTATTGAGCATCTTACTACAGATGAACAAATTTAATTCACTGATTATGTATGGATGGGCCGGAAATTCCACCAAAGTTGATAGTTCGATTGTACTAACTACGTGAAAAGAAATAGACCGTAGAGGATTCTTCGTCGACGGTGCGTAATGACAAAGATTGAGTAGTCGTCGACCAGAAGAAACCCACCACTGGGAACATATGTGGACTTGGAGCAACAAACGACTGGATAAATGGAAGAGGAATTGACTAGAGTGTCCGACTATGGAGATAATCAACTTGTGCACCGCGCCGTGAATGATGACAATAAAATCTTGCATTTTCTTAATATTTGCAGTTGACATAGTAAGAAAGGAATCGATTTTTCTGAAACTAATTGCATATGAGTATGAGAATTTTTCCGATGCTTGTACACCCTTTTCAATGGACCCGTGTTGACAATATTGAGATGCAACTCAGACTGGCGTTATATGAAGAAGCATTGGTAGTCGATTGAATACCGTCAATTGGCAGAAGCGAAACTATCGATTTCATGGATGTTATGAATGATAGAAACATATAATTTGTTGAGTGGATCAATGGTTGAGTAGTACAGAAATCTACGCAGGGAAATGTGAAGTGAAAGTCGACCAAGTTTGAACCGACTACATACTGATAATTGTGATCCCTAGCCTAAAGGGGAGAAGACCTATCACAAGGATAATATTTTTCAAGCATTGTCGATCGTGCTAGAAAGCCTTTTATTTTTGTTGATATATCGATATGTCATTATGTGTATGATGATCAATGAACATTGGGCTAACAAGAGCTATCATTTTATTACCAGTTTGAAACTAGGCAGTCTCGTGTGGAAATGCATCTTTTAACTTGTGTACAGCGGTTTTTGGATGAGGCGAGTAGTCTTGGAAAATATATATGCAAGAGGTTTACGAGCTCAACCTATCATCATTCTTGGAGAGGGAATGAACATAATCAAGAATTGTAGATGAGAGTGGTGAGTTAAGGAGGGATGATGGAATTCTACTTTTGTTCCGCACTTGGGTGTTCCCAAAACTTTTCGGAAGAGGAAGAGAGGAGCATAAACATTTGTATGAGTTCTGGGATAGAGAATTTTTTTTATAGAACAACAACCTCATTTAGACTTTGGTTGTCTTATCCCTGGAAAGTTATGAAGAAATATGAATGTGGACATGACCTTGTGTGAATGGAGGCTTCATCATCTACAACGTTATTGAGAAATACTATCCTAAGGTCGCCACGTTGATCATTATTTGTATCATGAATAGGAAATGTGTTTGAAAGGATCACTGCAACAAACTTTAGAATGGGAAATATTCTTGTTTTTCTCTAACTGTTTTTGGGCAAGTTACCATGGATACCTGGTTAGTAGATTGCGGTGCTTTTAGGCACATTACAATTTACATAGATTATTATACTATGTGACACTCATGGATATTATTCATGAAGACTAAGGATGAGGCCTTCAACATATTCTAAGAATTGAAGGCTCATGTAGAGAACCTGACAGAGAAGAATATCATAAATTGTTGACTGGATTATTGATATTAAGATGGAGGTGACATGTATCTTGTGCGATAACTAGAGTTGTATAAAGTTGTCAAATAACCTCGTGTTTCATGAAAACTGAAATTATATCAAAATTATGTATCACTATATTAAGGATACATTGTAGAAGGGAGAAGTGAGGCTCCAATATGTGGCTATCAATGAGCAGATTGCAGATGTGATGACAAAGTTGTTGTCAAGGATGAAGTTCGAGTACTTCAGGGACAACCTCAGTGTAGTCCCTCTTTAGAGGGAGTGATGGCTTCAGATCTTATCAAAGGGTAGTGGATGTCATGATGGCATGTTGTAGCTATTGGACAGATACCCACCCGACCTAGATGCATGCTGAAGAGACAAGGGACAAATATTATCGCAGGGTATTGGATTTCATGCATAAATATATCTGCGTTTTCTGCAGGAAAGTGGATAGTTTTGTGATGACATGTCATAGTTATTAGACAGCTATCCACTGGCATGCTATGAAGTCACTATGGATTTCCTGTGATGTATAGATTCATGTGTTTGAAATTCAATGGTCATGAGATCGTGTGGATGACGACAATATTCGAGCCTCTTCTGGATAGTTTACCTTCCTCATTAAGAGGGAGTGTTGAGATTTTATGTAATTTCAGAAGTTATTCCTAACTGTAATTGTATTAGTTATTCCTAAGCGTAATTGTGAAATGGTTTATTGATAAGTCATGTCCTTTAGGTCTTTTAGAGTATAAATAAAGGTTGTATCGAGTCATTTTAATCACTCATTGAATATAAGTACAAGACAATAGTACACACTTATCTAGGAGGCTATTCTTGGTTCGTTTCTAAATCTCTTTGGTCTTGATTTCGTGAAATAACATTGTATGACATTCTATCTTTGTTAACCCATGAAAATACTTTCAGTCAAAATATCGAATCTTTGGAGAACCTATTTCAGTCTCAGGCCTCCATAAGCAGAGGCAGTGGTTGAGGGAATAGAAGCAGAGGTAGATGAGGAAGAGGAATCTCTCAAACATGAGAGATCAACTTCAGAATGTTCAGAAAAAACTTAACAGTCAGGACAAAGACACTCTCAAAAACAAAGGGGGAGAGGCATAAATTTTAATTAGTCAAGATGGAATGACAAATCAAAGATCTAGTGCTATTATTGCAAGAATTTTGGTCACTACGAAAGTGAATGAAGAAAGAAGAAATTATATCTGAATAGGGGCAGAGCGTTGTTACCAATAATGAAGAAGCAACATCTGAATCGATGTTCTTCTCATGTCAAGTCACAAAAGAATTGATGCAGGAGCATCGCTCACTCATCAAGCGAGCCAGCGCGTGGAGCAGGGAAAGACAGTTGGACAAGCCAGCAAACTTCTTTTTGAATTTTACCTTGATATTTGTTGCGCCAAGCATTAATGAGTTAATGTAATGAAGCACACTTGTATTGTATTATAGATAGGAAGGCATTTATTAGATTTAAAGCTGTTAGATAGGAACTTATTGTAGATTTTATAGTTTTAGATTTCGAGAGGGAAAACGAAATATAGGCACCCTCCTTTGTATCATTGTATTATTATCATTGAGAGCAAGAAGAGCAGGGCAGAGAACTTGTGGAGAACACCCATGTACAGATTTGAGTTAATAGAGAAGAGTCTTTGATTCAAATTCATGTCTGGTGTTGTTTCTCTGTGGGTATGTTGCTTGTGTGCTCATGAATGTTTTGTTTTCCTTTGTATGCATTTGCTTTTGAATATGTTGTGTGTGTGATTTCAGAGATCTAAGCCTGAAGTGTGAGAGAGAGGAGAATGAGTTTCAATTGTTTCTGTGTCTGAGCCAGGAGATTCCCGCATAGAGTGCAGTCAAATTCATCCGCATAGAGTGTGTTGATGAGGCCAGACAGTTGAACTCTTATTCTCAACTGCCCAGGAGTTGAATTGGGTTATCCAAGCCGTGCAGGGGAGGTGCAGGCCAAGGTTGGAGTCTCAGCAGTTTCTCTGAGCAAAGGAAGACAGGGATCACTGTGGTTGCGAGTGCACAGGACCTGAAAGAATTCGACACTCAGAGAACTGTTGAAGGTTGAGCACATAGAGTGTGCGAAAGGTCTTTGAGGAAATCGGGGTCTACAAGCTCAGGAGGGATAGTTCCTTCTTGATACCGTAGGAGAAGGACCCAGGTGGGGCTCGAACAGTAACAGAGCTTTGGAGTAGGAGAAATCCTCAAGGAGGAGAATTGACGGCAAGGGATCGCTGTGGAGAATCGCGAAGTCCTGCTGACCGTCAGATCGCGGAGAAGTTGTGGGGAGGTTAACCCAGGAGCCATCGCATATCGGCATATTGGGGTTTGTGAGGGAAAGAGGTTCATACTCGTCGAAATCGCGATCGACGATTTCCCAATTAAATCGGAGCCGTTGATTGCGATAGGGACAGGTGGCACCGGATCCCGAGAGGTCGGGGTTCGGCGTTTGGGCTTTTGTGATGCAAAGGAATTTCGACCGATGAAACCGCGACCCCGCGATTCCCGATCGCATGAGTGAAGGAGGTGACGTGGCTGAGGGGGACCATGAGGTTTTAGTGGAGTACAGGTGGAGTTGTACCAGAGTTCAAAGGAAGGAAGATCCTGAAGGTGGAAGGCCCAAGTCCACACGTGCATCGGAGATCGGCATATCGGGCATCGGGAATTGTCATTTCAAGTTGTTGACATTGCGGATAGCGATTTCCCGATAGGGAAATCCCCGACAAGCGGAAGCATTGACCGTTGACCATCGGAGCTCGGGGTTCGGAGTTTTGATCTGCACGAGATTGTGTAACGAGTTTAGCGATATTGCGAAACCCGATTTCCCGATAAGCGAAGGGAGGTCATGGCAGGAGTCCCTGTGGGTAGTGAAAACTTCTGATAAGTGAGTTGAAGAGCGATCTTAGCTCTTCGGGCCAAGTTTAGAGAAGGTCCTAGTGGAAGCGGGCTGCCAACTAGGCACGTCAGCACCAAGTGGTATCAGAGACGGAGTATCTTTGCTTTATGTAGCAGAGATAGAGATTCACCATGTCATCGAGAAGAGAAAGGCAGTCACCTGATCGAGAAGAAAGGGATGCCCGAAGAAGGGGAAGGCCGACAGGGAACCCGGAAATAGAGCGCCAAATGAGAGATCTCCGAGCAAGGCTTGAGGAGATGGAGACAGCGCAGAGACGAGGAGTCGACGCTGGAGAGTTCAGTGATTCCGAGGTGGAAGAGGAAGATGGACATGACCAAGAAGAGGTCGCAGCAGAGGACGCATCAACAGAACGGTTGATCAAAGCCATTTCTAGGATGAGCTCAAAGACCAAGATGGATATTCCCGTCTATGAGGGAAGCCTGGATGCAGAAGAGTTGCTGGAATGGATCCGAGCACTCGACACCTACTTCTATTACGAGGATATCGAAGAGGACAAGAAGGTAAGGCATGATGTTACCAAGTTGAAAGGACATGCAGCCTTATGGTGGGATGAGTTGCAGGTTGATAGGCGCTGCAAAGGAAAATAGAAAATTAAGAGCTGGGATCGGATGATTGCCAAGATGAAAGTGAAGTTCATCCCCATAGATTATCATATTACTCTGTTCAGGTGAATGCAGGACCTGAGACAGAAGTTGATGATGGTGAAGGAATACACCGAGGAGTTTTACAGGCTCAACATTTTAGCAGGTCATTGGGAGAGCGATGATGAAAAGGTGACAAGATACCTGAATGGTCTGAGGTATGACATTCAGGATGAGTTAAGCATGCTGACCATCAAGACGGTGGAAGATGCTTACCAGATGGCTTTGAAAGCCGAAGAGAAGCTGAGCTGCAAGCAAGGTCAGCGAGGGCGAGGCAGGAGTTAGCCCAGAGGCAAGGTAGTTGCCCAAGAAAGAACACAGAATCCCAAGGAGGAATGGAGGAAGCCTCAGAGTAAAGTTGAAAGAATCGGAACCTCACAACAGAGGCAACAATATGCTGAGCCGAGGAGGCAGCATACAGAGCAGGGTGGCGGTTATGCTGACGCCAACACTCTTCCTCGTACTAGAGGTCGAGGCAGAGGAAGAGGAGGAATCATCACATGCTTTACATGTGGAAAGGACGGACACAAAGCTGTTGATTGTCCAGACAGGAAAATGGACAGAGGAGAAACTCACATCACTGAAGCGCAGAAGCGTGATGTTGAGAACGAAAATGCAGACAGGGGAAGATCGCTTGGAATGCATAAAATTCTTTTGACACCTGAGAAAGAGGTGGAAAGCTCAGTGTAGAGGAGCAGACTGTTCAGAACGGCTTGCACAACAAAGGACAGGAAATGTAAGGTCATATTTGAAAGTGGGAGCACCGATAATCTCGTTTCGACCGAGATGGCGGAAAAGCTGGAGCTGGAAACAACTAAGCACCCGAGTCCCTATAAAGTCTCGTGGTTACAGAAAGGACACCGGGTAAGTGTCACTAAACAATTCTTAGTTAAATTCAAGATTGGGAATTACCATGATGAGATTCTGTGTGATGTCATTCCCATGGATGTATGTCATATATTGCTGGCTAGACCATGGCAGTATGACATAAATGTTGTTCATGACGGGAGGATGAACACATACACTTTGGAGAAGAATGGGAGAATCCATAAATTGCTTCCGATAAAAGATAAATAAGTGAAGCCGGAAGTGAACAGTACCATACTTCTTATGAGTGGGAAGGAGCTTCTCACAGAGATGGAGAAGAATGAAGATCCACAATTCTTTGTGGTCAGGAAACCGAGAATTGTCCTGACTAGCACAAGAGTGGATGACTTGCCAAAGGAGGTTCAACAACTGCTGGGAGAGTTCGCTGATATCATCGTGGACGAACTACCTCGTTCGTTGCCACCGATGCGGAGTGTGAGTCACCACATTGACCTCATACCAGGAGCAATTTTGCCGAATAAGGCAGCGTACAGGCTGACGCCGCAGGAGAATGAGGAAGTCAAAAGGCAGGTACAGGATCTGTTGGACAAAGGACTGGTGAGGGAAAGTCTTAGTCCGTGTGCTGTTCCGACAGTACTAAGTCCGAAGAAGGATGGAGGTTGGAGAATGTGTACAGACTCCAGGGCGATAAATAAAATTACCATCAGATACAGATTTCCACTGCCGAGAATGGATGACTTGATGGATTGCCTGAGCGGGGCAAATTATTTTTCAAAGATTGATCTCAAAAGCGGATATCATCAGATCCGGATGAGAGAAGGAGATGAGTGGAAGATAGCATTCAAGACAAACGAAGGTTTGTATGAATGGCTGGTCATTCCGTTTGGTTTGACAAACGCGCCGAGCACATTCATGAGGCTGATGAATGAAGTCCTGAGGGAATTCATTGGCAAATTTGTGGTCGTATATCTGGACGACATACTAATTTTCAGTAAGACCAAGGCTGAACATTTAAAGCATTTGGCTATTGTGATGAGAAGACTACAGCAAGAGAAGTTGTTGATAAACATGAAGAAGTGTTCCTTCATGCAGACATAACTCATTTATTTGGGTTTTGTGATTTCGGCTAATGAGTTGAAGATGGATCCTGAGAAGGTAAAAGTGATCAGGAATTGGCCATTGCCCAGAAATGTTTTTGAGGTAAGGAGTTTCCATGGATTAGCTAGTTTCTACCGAAAGTTCATTAGGAATTTCAGTGGAATTAACGCAGCAATGATGGACACCGTGAAGAAACGGCATAAATTTTTTCATTGGACAGCGGAGGCCGAAAAGAGCTTCAATCTGTTGAAGCGAAAGATCATAGAGCAACCAATTCTGGTGTTGCATGATTTTCAGAAAACATTTCAAGTGAAATGTGATGCCAGCGGATATGCTGTTGGAGGGGTCTTGAGTCAGGATGACAGACCTGTTGCATATTTCAGCGAGAAGCTGGATGAAGCAAAGATAAAATACTCCACATATGATAAAGAGTTTTATGCCATCATACAGGCATTAAAGAAGTAGAGGCATTACTTGATACCCAAGGAATTCGTTTTGTATAGTGATAATCATGCATTGTAGTTCATGAGTCAACAGGAGAAGTTGAACCAGAAGCATGCAAAATGGGTAGAATACATGCAAAATTTTACGTTTGTGATCAAGCACATTTCAGGAACTGCTAACAAAGTAGCTGATGCTTTGAGCAGGAAATGTTTATTGCTGTAGGAGTTCAGAGTCAAAACCTTGGGTTTCGAAAACCTTAAGGACATGTATGCAGGAGATGCAGACTTCGGAGAAGCTTATGAAGCCGCTGAGAATCCAGTTCTCAGGGATCGGAGCCCATGGATTGATTACATGATCCAGAATGGATTGTTGTTTCGGGGCAATCAATTGTGCATTCCGAATTGCTCCATGAGGGAGAATTTAGTGAAGGAAAAGCACAGTGGTGGATTAGCAGGTCATTTTGGACATGACAAAACATTCGCGAAGCTAAGCGAATCGTATTTTTGGCCGGGCATGCGAGCAGATATTAAACGATTTGTTTACAGGTGCCGAATTTGTCAGCATTCGAAGAGCCGAAAACAGAACACAGGGTTTTATCAGCCATTGCCCATACCTGAGAGGCCATGGGAGGCAATCAGTATGGATTTTGTTTTGGGTTTGTCGAGAATGCAGAGAGGAGTGGATTCCATCTTTGTGGTGGTGGACAGGTTTTCGAAGATGGCACATTTTATTCTGTGTCAGAAGACCAGCGATGCGACCCACATCGCGAACTTGTTTTTCAAAGAGATTGTTAGACTGCATGGATTGCCGAGAAGCATAGTCTCGGATCGGGATACAAAGTTCATAGGTCATTTTTGGAGGACGCTATGGAAGAAGCTAGGAACTAATCTGGCATTTAGTTCAGCTTATCATCCGCAGACGGATGGACAAACCGAGGTGGTCAACAGAAGTCTTGGAGACTTACTACGAAGCTTGGTGACAGAGCACCATAGCAGTTGGGACCAGATATTACCACAGGCAGAGTTCGCGTACAACGATTCGGTGAATCGGAGTACAAGAAAGAGCCCATTTTAGATTTTATATGGGACACAGCCAAGGGGAGTTTCTGAGCTCAGGGAGTCAGAACAGGCTATGACTAGCAGTGCTAGCGCTGAAGAGTTCGCTGAGGCGATGAGAGAACTTCACAGTCAGGTGAAGTAGCGTTTGCAAGGTTCAAATCAGGAGTACAAGCGCAGAGCCGATCAGCGGAAGAGACAACTTCAGTTTGAAGTTGGGGACATGGTTCTGGCACACTTGAGGAAGGAAAGGTTCCTAAGGGGAACATATAATAAGCTCAAAATGAAGAAAATTGGGCCATGCAAAGTCCTGAAGAAATTCGAGGAGAATGCATATGAGATTGAGCTGTCGGATGGCATCGGGCTATCTCCGATATTTAATTTTTCAGATTTATACCCATACAAGGCTGAAGGAGAAGAAACCGGAACTGGGGAACCAGTGATCCAGTGGCAGAAGCAATTACCAGTTGCAGAGAAATCGCAGATGGAATGCATACTGGATAAGCGACTGGGAAAGAAGACCAGGCGAAAGTAGTATTTTGAGTACCTGGTGAAATGGAAGAACCACCCAGTGGAGGATGCTAGCTGGGAAACAAAAGCAGTTATACAGAAGCATGGACACACTGTGCAGGAGCTCATGGACAGGAGCCCATGAAATCTTTCGAGCCGAGGAGTATGATGCAGAAGCATCGCTCACTCATCAAGCGATCCAGCACGTGGAGCAGGGAAAGACAGCTGGACAAGCCAGCAAACTTCTTTTTGAATTTTACCTTGATATTTGTTGCGCCAAGCATTAATGAGTTAATGTAATGAAGCGCACTTGTATTGTATTATAGATAGGAAGGAATTTATTAGATTTAATGTTGTTAGATAGGAACTTATTGTAGATTTGATAGTTTTAGATTTCGAGAGGGCAAATGGAATATAGGCACCCTCCTTTGTATCATTGTATTATTATCATTGAGAGCAAGCAGAGCAGAGAAAAGAACTTGTGGAGAACACCCATGTATAGATTTGAGTTAATAGAGAAGAGTCTTTGATTCAAATTCATGTCTGGTGTTGTTTCTCTGTGGGTATGTTGCTTGTGTGCTCATGAATGTTTTGTTTTCCTTTGTATTCATTTTCTTTTGAATATGTTGTGAGTGTGATTTCATAGGTTTAAGCCTGAAGTGTGAGAGAGAGGAGAATGAGTTTCAATTGTTTCTCTGTCTGAGCCAGGAGATTCCTGCATAGAGTGTAGTCGAATTCATCCGCATAGAGTGCGTTGATGAGGCCAGACAGTTGAACTCTTATTCTCAACTGCCCAGGAGTTGAATTGGGTTATCCGAGCCGTGCAGGGGAGGTGCAGGCCAAGGCTGGAGTCTCAGCAATTTTTCTGAGCAAAGGAAGACAGGGATCATTGTGGTTGCGAGTGCACAGGACCTGAAAGAATTCGACACTTAGAGAACTGTTGAAGGTCGAGCACATAGAGTGTGCGAAAGGTCTTTGAGGAAATTGAGGTCTACAAGCTCAGGAGGGATAGTTCCTTCTTGATACTGTAGGAGAAGGACCCAGGTGGGGCTCGAACAGTAACAGAGCTTTGGAGCAGGAGAAATCCTCAAGGAGGAGAATTGACGGCAAGGGATCGTTGTGGAGAATCGCGAAGTCCCGCTGACCGTCAGATCGCGGAGAAGTTGTGGGGAGGTTAACCCAGGAGCCATCGCATATCGGCATATCGGGGTTTGCGAGGGCAAGAGTTTCATACTCATCGAAATCACGATCGGCAATTTCCCAATTAAATCGGAGCCGTTGATTGCGACAGGGACAAGTGGCACCAGATCCTGGGAGGTCGGGGTTCGACGTTTGGGATTTTGTGATGCAAAGGAATTTCGGCCGGTGAAACCGCGACCCCGCGATTCTTGATCGCACGAGTGAAGGAGGTGACATGGCTGAGGGGGACCACGAGGTTTTAGTGGAGTACAGGTGGAGCTGTACCGGAGTTCGAAGGAAGGAAGATCCCGAAGGTGGAAGGCCCAAGTCCACACGTGCGTCGGAGATCGGCATATCGAGCATCGGGAATTGTCAGTTCAAGTTGTCGACATCGCGGATAGCGATTTCCCGATAGGGAAATCGCCGACAAGTTGAAGCATTGACCGTTGACCATCGGAGCTCGGGGTTCAGAGTTTTGATCTACACAAGATTGTGTAACGAGTTTCGCGATATTGCGAAACCCGATTTCCCGATAAGCGAAGGGAGGTCTTGGCAGGAGTCCCTGTGGGTAGTGAAAAATTTTGATAAGGGAGTTGAAGAGCGATCTTAGCTCTTCAGGCCGAGTTTAGAGAAGGTCCTGGTGGAAGCGGGTTGCCGACTAGGCACGTTAGCACCAAGAATCAAGAAAAATCATGATCTTTGGTTTTTAAATAGTGGATTCAACAATCATATGTCAGGTAACAAAGATTGTTTTACTAGTTTAGATAGCTCTCTCACATCTCAAATTAAATTTGGAGATGATTATCAAAAGAATGTTTTAGGAAATGGTTTAATTTATGTATTGACCAAGCAAGATGAAAATAAATATATTCAAGATGTTTATTATGTACTTGGTCTTATACATAATCTAATGAGTGTAGGCCAAATGAATGAACATGGTTATAGAGTCCTTTTTGAAGGTTCCAAGTGTACAATCTTGGAAAAAACACCCAGTAATAAAATCATAGCTACAATAGAAAAGACCAAAAATAGAATGTTTCCTTTGATATTGACAAATGGAAATTTCTTATAGTCATATGCCCAAAAATTTTCAAGATCAAATTAGACTTGGTTGTGTAGATATTTTAATACAAATTATGTATTGCATGGATTCTCCTGATCTAAGAATTATATGACACTGTTAAATACAAAATCAGTTCTACAAATATTCTTGCGGAATTTAAAACATGATCACCAATTGCAATATCAATAAGAAAGATCAATCATACATAACACAAATGTTTTACCGGGAAATCATAAAGCTAAAACCCCCACTATCATATATTATGTATATATCATGGATCATGAAACAACCTCATACAAAACTCTAATCCAAGAGCTCTCAGTACAATATGCAATCATCTCACACTGTCATACAAAAATTAACAAATTCATGTGCCAATTTACTACTTCCAGACAACATGCCTCCTCTACGCAATCCCTGCTAATGGAAATCCCTGCAATTAAATGAGTCCCTCTCACCTAGGTTGCGCAATCCACATGGGCACATCCAATGTGTGTGTGGTTGCATCAGTGCACTCACTAATGTCACAATTGATAGTCAACTTGTCCCGTTCACCTGTTATCTCAATTGGTTCTCCACTAGATCTGACATGCATGTAGTTAACAGTGGTAAATCTTCAGTTTCATGTGAGATCACTGATTTTGAATTAATTAATTATTAATTCACTGATCTCTCAATAGTGTAATTTAAGTTACAACTAGTACAACTGAGCTTAACTCACTTAACTGAGTTAAAATACTTCACAACTCACATAAGTACACATCCAACTCTGTTATGACTTCGAATCACTCAGTTACAACTAATTCGACTTGCATCTCCCACTAGTCAACCTTTAAACTCAAATTTCCTATAGCTAACTGATTTACTACTCCAGTTAACTATTTCCAAGTGCTCATTGAGAATAGATTAATATTTATTGTCCAACTATTATGAAGGGATAATAATATTCGACATACATCTATAAATAGAATTCTCTCACCATCTATAAATAGACATCATCTATAAATAGAATTTGCTCATCATCTAAAAATAGACTTCCACCTAAAAATAGCCTGAGGCTCCTTCCTAGTGTAGGTGCATAATTTTCACTAGGATCTTCTTGGTGAATCTCAACACTCCCTCTCAACAAGAAAGGGATTATCCTTCACCCCGATCCTGTCTCTATGGTATTCGAATTTGCTCCTGGTGACCGCCTTCGTCAAAATGTCTACATCTTGATCTTCTGTAGGAATGTACTGAAGAAACATGATCTTTCGTTGCACACACACTATCTGATATGATGATATCGTATATCTATATGCTTATGTCTATCATGAAACACACGATTAATAGAGAGCTTAATGCAACTTTGAATATCACAATGAATCATTGTCAGATCTAAATGAGAACCAAACAAACAAACCAAGATATTTCTCATCCAGATAGCCTGACATGCACCTTGACTCGTTGTCATGTATTCCTCTTCCATTGAACTGAGTGCCATGGATCTCTATTTCGTATTGTACCAAGAAACAGTTGTATATCTAATACTAAACATCCCCCTTGATGTGCTCTTTCTGTCCGTTGGGCTGCCTGTCAAATATGCATTCATGAAGCCATGAAACTTCACATCATTCTTCTGTTTGTACCATAATCCATACTCAGATGTGCCCCTCAGGTATCTTAGGACATGCTTACCCTCCTTCCAAAATAGCTTGGTAGCATTAATCATCGCTTTACTCAGCTAGTTAACCGCATATCAAATGTTCGGTCTCGTGTTCGCTATATACATTAGCGAATCCACTAACTGTCGATAGACAGTATAATCCACTACCTCTCCAAAAGTAGCATCTTCTTTCTTCCAGTTTCCTGGAAGAGGAGTATCCATGGGTTTGCAACCCTCCATGTGAAACTTACCTAGTATCTCCCTTTCATACTTTCCTTGAGACACAAAAAGTTCACCATCTCACTGCTATATTTCCAATCCAAGGAAATAATGAAGGAGGCCCATATCCTTCATCTTGAACTCCTTTGCAAGGTCCTCCTTGCATGAGTGTATCAGTTTCTCATTACTAGTCAGTATTAAATCTTCAACATAAATAACAATGATCAAAATCTTACCCTTGTAGATCCATCTCGAACCTACCACTGATTTGTCGACCAGTCTTGAGATAATTTCCCATGCACTGTTTTTGACAATGGAGTCATACTCCTCCACCATTGCATCAACCCAAGTGGCATCATGTACTACTTCCTGAAAGGAATATGGTTCAGTTACAATACATTTTCTCATGAGATCCATGTATCCATTAAATCGATCAGGAGACTATCTCTGTCTATGCTATGAAGTAGGGGCTCCTACATTATGTGCAACATCTAGTCTCAATCTATCAACTTCTATGGTGTGCTTTCTTCCATTTATGATGGATGGCTCAGCATGAGTGGCTTCCTCCACTCCATGAACCTCCTCATCTGGTTGATCCACATCTTGAGACTCATCTTTGGGAACCAACAATTCCTCCTCCACATGCAAGTCTAGCTCCCTCTCAAGCAACAACTGCATGGCTTTCCCCTCATCAAATTTTATATCTCATCGCATAACAATTATATTACTGTTAGGAAAATACACACGATAATTATGGGTTGTTTCTTTGTACCCCAAAAATATCCCAACTTTAACAGTCGGCTCCAACTTCTTCTTGGCATTCTTGGTCACATGCACATAAATAGATGAGCCAAAAATCTTAAAATGAGAAACATCAGGTTTCTTTCCAGTGAAATCTTCTTCAGGTGTACTCATTCCAAGTACTCTATGAGGACAACGGTTTTGCACATAAAATGCAGTGTCCACCCACAAATGCATTGGTAGGCCCTCATCATGCAACATCGCTCATGCTGCACCTACGATCATTCTGTTCTTCCTCTCCACGACCCCATTTTGTTGTGGGTTATGAGGCGCTATGAATTCTCTTTGAATTCCTTGTTTGTTGCAAAAGTATTTGAATTCGTTAGATATGTATTCTCCACCATTATCGCTCCTCAGAGCCTTCACTTGCTTCCCCAACTCTTTCTCCATAAATTCTTCAAACTCACAGAACTTTGAGAATGTTTGATCCTTCTTCTGCATGAAGAAGATCCAACATTTACGAGAAAATCCATCAACAAAAATAACATAATACTTATGTTTTTTTGTTGAGGCAAATGAGAATGGTCCACACATGTCTGTGTGAATTCTCTCCAGGATCACCAAATCACGGTTCTCCATTTCATGAAAGGTGGACTTTACATAATTCCCCATGGTGGAACCCTTGCACTGATCTAACTGAGAAAGTGTTCCCATTGGAAGTCTAGTAGATATTTGCTGCATGATTTTGAAGGCTCCATGATGAAGATGGCCCAATCATCTATGCCATAATTCACCCTCATCCTGGCTCACAAATTTTTGTGCCCTGCCCATCATGGCAGTGCAACCATCTACCTCAATCTTGTAGAGATTCTTAAATCGAATCCCTATCTTCTTGACTTGACATGTTGTTTATGTTGCAGGAAGGTTTTTCCATCGCTGAAAAAAACATCATAGCCTCTGTCCTCCAACATTGCGACTCAAACCATGTTTTTCCTTAAACCTGGTGTAAGTTTTAAACCTACGAAGTAAAGCAATTCATGTAGATTCTTAAACAAGACATAAATTAATCAATGGCTCATACACATAATACACAGAGATTTTATACCGAAAACCCTCAATCGAGAAAACCTTTTTTCTATTCATTATATCGAATTTCACCATTCGCCATACAATATATACAATGTTTTTAGGTATTCCGTAGATACCAAAACCCTAATCCATCAATCTGGGATTAATTTACAAATCTGCTAAAAATAGCAAAAACCGCCCCAAAAAAAATTCTGGGGTCCTGCCCCAAGCTACCACCCGTTGCCGAACGCTGCGCATAACCAGGGGGGGGCGCATACCTGCCCCCCCTGGGAATCCCCTAGGAAAGCGCCCAATGCACATGATAGAGATCTAGTGGTAGGGATCGTTAGATGCAGTTGTCGTATTTGACGCGCCCACACACACACCCATGCAAAGAATATAACACATACCCAACATTCTCCCACTTGTTGTTTTCTTTGCATCCAGGGGTCTAGGGGATTATATATTCAACAATCCAGGTCAACAATGCCCATTATTTCTCTACACCAGGAGAACGTTTCTGTGCTCACAGACTTTGTCAATGAATCTACAACATTCTTCAAAGTGTCAACCTTTTCCAGCAACACCTTCTTTTCCTCAACCATGTCTCTCACAAAGTGATATTGAACATCAATATGCTTTGTCTTCTAATGATAAGTTGGGTTCTTTGCCAGGAATATTGCACTCTGACTGTCATAGTCTAATCTCACTGCTTGTTGTACCAACCGAATACCTGAACACAATCTTTATAACCATACTACTTCCTTGCTTGCATGAGTGGCTTCCATGTATTCAGCTTCTGTAGTTGAGAGTGCCACTACAGCCTGTCTTTTGCTCATCCAACTGATTGCTCCTCCAAATAGGTTAAACACATACCCACTTGTAGATATTCTACGATCCAGATCTCCACCCCAGTCTGCATCAACAAAGCCATGTATGTCCACCACTCTGTCTAATCCCGGTCTTCCTTGGTAGCACAATCCATAACTGGTGGTGCCACGAAGATACCTGAAGACCCTCTTTACTGCTGTCCAATGCTCCTTCCTTGGTTTTGACATATACCTGCTCAAAACTCCCGCTGCATGTGCAATGTCCGGTCTAGTACAAACCATTGCATACATCAAACTGCCAATTGCACTAGCATATGGAGCATGGGACATGTCCTCTTCTTCTTCCTGTGTCTTGGGACACTGATCTGTAGATAACTTTACACCTATAGGAATAGGAACCTTGACCGGTTTACTTCCATGCATATTAAACCTTTGCAATATCGTCTCAACATATTTTCTTTGATTCAACCAGAGTTTCCTATTTGCACGATCTCTTTTAATCTCCATTCACATAATGAAGTTAGCAACACTGAGATCCTTCATGTCAAATTTGGAGGATAGCTGCGATTTCACTTCCTTAATAACATCCATGTTATTTCCTACCAACAACATGTCATCAACATACAACACTACATAAATGAAGTGATTACCAACCTTCTTGGAATATACACAGTGATCAGCCCTGCTTCTTACAAATCCCAATCCAAGGTTGTATGTGTCAAAATTTTGGTACCACATCCTAGGTGATTTCTTCAGACCGTATAGTGACTTCTTTAGCTTATAGACTAGCTCTTTCTTTCCCTTCACTACAAAGCTTTATGGCTGCTTCATGTAGATTTCTTCTTCCAGATCTCCATGTCTGAATGTTGTCTTCACATCCATTTGTTCCACTTCAAGATCAAAAGGAGCAGGAATAGATAAAACAAATCTAATAGAAGTTAACTTAGCAATAGGAGAAAAAATCACACCAAAGTCAATTCCCTCTACCTGGGAATAACCTTTTGCTATTAACCGAGCTTTGTATTTCTCCACTTTATCTTCTGCATTAAACTTCTTCTTGAACAACCATTTGCTACCAACCGATTTTCTTCCAGCTGGAAGCTCAACTATATCCCATGCCTCATTCTTATCCAAGACATCCATTTCTTTAACCATGGCTTTCTTCCAGAGTTTACTATCCTCTGAATTCACTGCTTCCTTGACAGTTCTGGGATCATCATCAGTAATAGATAAAGAAAAATTGGAACGAAAATCAGGTGGACTATACCTTTCTGGTTGCCTCCTATCTCTCACTAATCTCCTCAATATTGGGGTATGAGGTTCTTCTTCTTCTTCTTCTTCTTCCTCTGCTTCCTCTTCTTCAGATGATTCAGATTTTGCATCATCTAGCTCAAGCTCTATCTGACGTAGTTGTCATATCTAACGTGCCCACAGTCAGGGATCATCAGATGCAGTTGTCGTATCTGACATGCCCACACACACACCCATGAAAATAATATAACACATACCCAACACCTGGAACATGCATAACATATTTCAATTGAAATGGTTTACCTAAATCCCTCTGAAAGGTAATGGTACCAATGCCAGTCGCACTGTATCATCCATCATCTCCCATCTCTATATGCATTTTGAGATCTCTCTCCTCCAAGTCACTGAAAATCTCCTTATCTCCCGTCATGTGGAAGGAAGTGCCACTATCCAAGTACCACACCGATCCCAATGCACTTGACACCATGCATGCAATCAAAGAGAAGTAACGTTCAAATTGCAAGGCAAGGGCCTCACCAGCTCCAGCTCCAACAACCTTCTTGTTATTCTTCTTCTACGGATAGTTAGTAGCAAGATGCCCATGTTTGTGACAGTGAAAACACTTCACTTTGGAAAAATCCATCTTGTTGACTTTAGACTCGGATTTTGAATGGAATTTATTCCCCTTACCTTTCCTTTCCTTAGCATCCAAAGAAAAATTCTCTTCCTCATCATGCTTTGATGAAGAGCCATCTCTGGTGTTTCGCCTGAACTCCTCCTGCTCTAGATCCGACCTTAGTCATTCCCAATCTGGCAATTTTTCCCTTCCATTGACAGAGTCTTGATAATTGTGCCAAATCTTGGGAATTCCTAGGAGAGCCAAGCTCACCAAATCATCATGAGGGATTGTTATTCCCACACCCCCCAGCTCATCCCGACTTTGGTCAAACTTTGTGAGATATTTTGGAATGGAGTCTCCCTTCTCCATCTTGATCTTCCTAAGTTTATCTTTGAGCACTAATTTCCTATGGTCGTTGTTTTTTTGGAATAGATTCGTCAAATTTTTCCACATTGCATATGGTGTGACTTTCCCGTGGATTCTTGAGACAATGTGGTCTCGTACTCCCTCCAACAGGATCCTCCTCGCGTTTTCCACTTTCTTTTTCCATCATCAAGATTTGCAATGTCTGCAACATCTAGCTTAGGAACATCTTTGTCAATGAATTCCTTCAAGCCATTATCTTTGAGCACTGCCTCTACCCTGTCCTTCCAAGAAATGTAGTTCGAGTTGCCCTCAAGTGAATACTCTAACCTCAATCCATTGAAATCCATTTTGATCTTGAATTAGTTGTAGCACCGAGAAAGTCTTTCTGCAAATTCGAATTCTATCCAATCACAAACTTAGCTTCTGCAATCTTCTGCGCTCTGATACCATGTAGAAAATTTAATACAAATTATGTATTGCCTGGATTCTCCTGATCTAACAATTATATGCCACTGTTAAATACATAATCTCTTCTACAAATATTCTTATGGAATTTAAAGCATGATCACCAATTGAAATATCAATAAGAAAGATTAATCACACATAACATAGATGTTCTACTGGGAAAGCATAAATCTAAAAAATCCACTATCATATATTATGTATATATCATGGATCATGAAACAATCTCATACAAAACTCTAATCCAAGAGCTCTCAGTACAATATACAATCCTCTCACACTGTCATACAAAAATTGACAAATTCATGTGCCAATTTACTGCTTCCAGACAGCCTGCCCCCTCTGCGCAATCCCTACTTATTGAAATTCATGCAATGAAATGAATCCCTCTTGCCTAGGTTGTGCAATGCTCATGGGCACATCCAATGTGTGTGTGGTTGCATGAGTGCAATGACCAATGTCACAACCGATAGTTAAACTGTCCCGTTCACCTGTTATCTCAACCGGGTCTCCACTAGATCTGACATGCATGTAGATAATAGTGGTAAATCTTCAATTGCATGTGAGATCACTGATTGTGAATTAATTAATAATTAATTCACTGATCTCTCTCTAGTGTAAGTTCAGTTACAACTAGTACAACAGAGCTTAACTCACTTAACTGAGTTAAACTACTTCACAACTCACATAACTACACATACAACTCTATTACAACTTTGAATCACTCAGTTACAACTAATTCGACTTGCCTGTCCCACCAGTCAACCTTTGAACTGGAGTTTCCTATAGCTAATTGAATTGCCACTTCAGTTAACTATTTCCAAGTTCTCATTGAGAATAGATTAATATTTATTGTCCAACTATTAATAAGGGATAATAATATTCAACATACATCTATAAATAGAATTCGCTCACCATATATAAATAGAATTTTCTCATCATCTAAAAATATACTTCCACCTAAAAATAGCATGAGGCTCCTTCCTAGCGTAGGTGCATAATTTTCACTAGGATCTTCTTGTTGAATCTCAACAGGTTGTGGTATATTAGATATATTCATTTACCATTTAGTAGTCCCCGTTTTTTATAGAATAAATATATGGTCAAAGTTTTTCCCATTATAAATGAAGAGAAAAACTCATGTGAGAGTTGTATTTTGCCCAAACACCAAAGGGATAGTTTTCCCAATGCTTCCTACAGAGAAAAAGAACATCTCCAGCTACTTCATACAGACCTTTGTGGTCCAATGCAAACTCAGTCAATAGGAGGTAGCTTTTGTTTTCTAACATTCATTGATTATTTTAGCAAGAAATATTTGGTTTACTTTCTCAAGAAAAAACCAGAGACATTTGAAAAATTAAGATAATTTAAATCTTTGAAAGAGAAATCGAGTGAAAAATACATCAAAGAACTCAAATTCGATCGAGGAGGTGAGTATGACTCCAAAGAATTTGTATCATATTGGAGGCAACATGGGATCAAGAGATAGTTTACCAAAAGGCACACTCCACAACATAATGGAGTAGCTGAAAGGAAGAATGAAACAATAATGAATATGTCTAGAAGCATGTTGAAGGCCAAGAATTTGTCTAATAAATACCGGAGCGAAGCAGTGGCATGCTCAGTGTATATTTTGAATTTGTCACCAACTAGTAGTTTGGAAAATCAAGTCCCTCAAGAAGCATGGAGTGGTATGAAATCAAGTGTTTCTCCTTTTAAAGTTTTTGGTTGTGTGGATTATGCTCATGTTTCGGAAGAGCTGAGGAGAAACCTTGATGATATAAGTGAAAAATGAATATTTTTTTTATACAGTGAATAGGATATATAATCATGTTACCAAGAAGTTGATAGTAAGCAAAGATGTCAAATTCCAAGAAGATAAATCTTGGGATAGACAAACAAGAGAAATGATTGTAGATCATATTCCTTCTATACAAGAAGATATGTAGCTTGAAGCTATAGGACAACAAGCTTATTCACGAATACTTCCAAGATTGCAAGTACAAGGCCAAGGAAAACAAACAGATCATAGTTCATCTTCTTCTTCTAGCAATGATGTAGATCCCACTATAACAAATTCAAGGAACCAAAAAACAAGAAGCTTGAGAGAAATTTATGAGCAGAATAATGATGTGGATCAACAAGCACACTTTTCTATGGTATCCTATCAACAAGTATACTTTGAAGAAGTAGTCAAAGAAGAAAAATGGGTTGATGCAATGAGTGAAAATTAAAGCAATTGAAAGAAATGACACATGGGATCTTGTGAATCTCCCTACATGTAAAATCAGTATTGGAGTTCAATGGGTGTATATGAAAAAATTCAATGAGAAATGAAAAGTACAAAAGAAAAAGGAAAGACTTGTAGAAAAATCGTTTGCTCAACAACCCGGTATTGACTATGGAGAAACATTTGCTCCAATAGCACTTTTGGATACTGTCAAAGCAATTTTGGCAGTTGCAGCTCAAAACAAATAGTCAATCTATCAAATGGATGTTAAATCGGCCTTTCTAAATGACATTTTACAAGAAGTAGTTTATGTGGATTAACCACTAGGATTTCAGATTAAAGGTAAAGACTACAAAGTGTAGAGATTGAAGAAAGCATTGTACGATATGAAGCAAGCTCCAAGAACTTGGTATAGTCGTGTTGATTCCTATTTTCTCAACAATGGGTTCAACAGGAGAAACAATGAACCTGCACTTTACACCAAAAGAGATCATAAATGTAATATTTTGATAGTTTGTCTCCATCCATCCATGCAAAGTGAATTTGAGATGACTGATCTTGCAAGGTGAATTTGTTATTGACTGAATTCAAAGGATTCAAACAAAGTGAATTTGAGATGATTGATCTCAGTATTATGAAATTTTTTCTAGGAATTGAAGTTGAACAATTTGAAAAGGGAATTTTTATTTGTCACCAAAAATATGCCACAAATATTTTGAAAATGTTCAAAATGAACAAATGCAAGCCAACAGATACACCAATTGCAACAAGTAAAAAATTAAGTAAACAACATGAAGGAACATAAATTGATTATACTATGTATAAGAGGCTTGTAGGCAACCCTATGTACCTTACAACTACCAGGCCAGATATTATGTATGCAGTGAGACTAATTTCAAGATTTATGAAATATCCCAACATTTTTCATTGGAAAGTTGGAAAAATAGTTATGAGGTATATTACAAGTACAATAGATTATGGAATTTGGTATTCCAATTTAGAAGATGATTCACTTGTTGGATATACAGATAGTGATTCTGCAGGTAGCATTGATGATAGGAAAAGTACTTTAGGGTACGCATTTTTGTTGGATACATGTTTAATTTCATGGGCTTCAAAGAAACGACCCATCATCACAATTTCTTCAGCAGAAACAAAGTATGTGGAAAGAACTTCATCAACTTGTCATGCAATTTGGTTGAGAATGATCCTTAGTGATCTTTCACATGAAGAGACAGAGCCAACTCCTATATTTTGTGACAATAGTTCAACGATTGCATTATCTAAGAATCACGTGTTTCACTGCAAGAGTAAACACATTGACACTCGTTATCATTTCATCCTTGAGTTTGTCAACGATGGTAGAATCATGCTACATTTTTTTTGTTCAAAAGTACAATTAGCATATATCTTCGCCAAACCATTGGGAATAAATACTTTTGAATTTCAGAGAAAACAATTAGGCATTGTTTGTGCTGATTTTTGTAATGGTCGAAATTAAGGGGAAGTGTTGGATGATGTAATTTCTCTCTCATTACATGTTTGACTAAAACATAGATGGATAGGCATATTAATTGTATATATAAGATGGGTGAAGTTGCATTTATTAGGTAAGTGAAGGATGAAAAATTCTAAAGAAATATATCATCTCATTTATTATAATTTTAGTTTTCTATGTGAATGTGAAGAAGAGCCCAAAAGCTCCATTGTTGTGTGTACATATTCTATTTTTTTAATGCTTGCCACTGATTAAATATGAACATTCCTACCATTGCAACTGAAGAGGTAGATGGGTGAAAACTGAGAACACCACATGAACACATAAATATAGATTAATCAATCCCTCTATGCTGGAAGTCCACGATGGAAAACAATGGATCCAACATATAGATACACGTTACCATTATTACACCTTCGTCGTCTGTCCAAACCCTGTAAGAAGTTTCCATCTATTCCTCAGCGATTAACTGATCTTCTCTTCCCATGTTTCCTCTTCTTTGCGTACTCCAAATTGTGACTGTTCATCTTCACCGACTCCAAATTATGATTGTTGAATAGGTGGTCGCTTCCACATTTCTTCTATAGGGTATTCACTTTTCTTCGGGGAGTACACTATTAAATTTGAACGTTTTTGCGGCAAAGTAGAGATGAATTTTCGTCGACATAGAGTCATTTTTGTGACCAAGATAAAAAAAAAAATCGTCAGAATTCATTCGTCAGTCTAGCGACCATACATGGATCTTCGCTGGTCTAGCGACTGAAAAAAGAAGCCTATTCAAAATAGGGAAATGTTTGGCTAGCGACGAATTTTAGTCAGTCAAATGACTAATATTAGTCGCAAGAACAACCAAACCATCAGTTAAAAAGGTCAAAAGAAAGAGGATCAGTTAGTCACTAACTGACTAACGATGAACAGGTTGGTCACTCTAGCGACTAACAGGTTAGTCACTAAAGTGGCCAACTTGTTGATGTTTGCGACAAATTTTCTATACTAGCGACGAACAGGTTGGTCACTCTAGCGATGAACCTGTTAGTCGCTAGAGTGACCAACCTGTTGATGTTTGTGACCAATTTTCTATACTAGCGACGAACAGGTTGGTCGCTCTAATGACTAACAAGTTGGTCGCTAAAGCGACCAATATTTGGGTATTTTTAAAAAAAAAAAATTGTCATTCACACAAAATCTATACAAATCTGACCATTCCCACTTCCTTCATTGCACTTATCCCTAAAGTTGAAAAGTCAAATTCTTTTGAGGATTTCCGTCTGATATCATCGTGCAACTTCATTTACAATATCCTTTCTAAAGTGATTGCTGCATGTTTGAAAATAATCTTATCAAAGGTTATATCAGTGGAACAATTTGGGTTCTTTGGAGGTCGATTCATACAGAAGGGAGTGGGATATACACAGGAAGCACTACACACTATTATTTGGTCTTCATTTTGTTAGAGACATACATACGTACAAAGAAATTTTGGATCTATTATGTAAGGTGACGGGTATGGAGGTCAATCTCCTAAAATCCTCCATACATGATCCACCTGAAGTAACATACATGATCCACCATCTGCAATATAGGGTGGTCTAGATGCAAAATGAACTAAAATATTTTGGTTTTATACTAAATCCCTATGGCTATGGTATCAAGGATTGGAGATGTCTTCTAGGGAAAATAAAAGGGAGGATACATTTTTGGTGCCACAAATGGTTGTTGAGACGAAATTGATTGACATTAGTAAAAGAAGCGTTAGAGGCGATCTCCATGAGGTTTGGATGCGATGATTTTGGACCATATACACAATGAGGTTTTAGATAAAATATGAAGGCTTTGCTTTGAGTTCATGTGGAAGGGAAATAAGGACAAAATGGGATATCACTTGGCTCATTGGAAAATAATGGAAAGGCCAAAAACACAAGGAGGATGGGGATTAAAGAAGTTACCACCCTTCGAAAAATCACTTGTTGCCTAGAGCCTTTGGAATTTGATGGTTTATGGAAGCACATAATCTATCAGAAATATATGGCTCCAAGGATGGGCTGTGACAATAATTTCTTTCTATCAGAAGATTTGGTTCAAAATCTTCGTCGTCAAGGTTTGAACAAACTAAACTAGATTGCAAATGAGGGATGGACAAATATATCGCACCAAAGATGGTTTTCTGCTATCGATATTGGCTTAGAAGGAGATGTTGTAGGTTATTTGTCCAATTTCATCTCTTCCTTGATCTACAACCATGTCTACTTAAGAAGTGAAAGTGATGAATTAATATGGAACCAAAATAAGGACGGAGGTCGATATACTTCAAAATTAGGTTATGAGGTGGCACATTGGTGGTCGCTCAAGATCTGGAAAGTTCAAGCACCTAAAAAAACAAAAATTCTGATGTGGTTTGCACTGATGGATAGAATTTCTACTTGGGACTATCTAAAGAATAAAAACAAACAAGAACCATGTATATGCTACCTTTGTATAAATGTGGATGAATATGTATCTCACATTTTCACTAGAGGCCCATACTCTCTTCAAATATGAAGTGATACTTGCTAATGAATTGAAATTAATAATTTTTGGTGTTGTTTATCTCTTGAGGAGGGATTGGAAATTTGGTATAAAAATTCTAAGATAAAAATAATATCATGCAATACCATTCCTAACTCCGTGGGGTATGTGGTTGGCACAAAATTCCATCCTCTTTTATGATCGACCATTGTTAACAATTCAAGTTTCCACACAGATTATTGGAATAACACAACATTACATAGTATAAGGAGTGACTAAGAGGTTGTCGATCATTGGAAAGCTGGTTTGGGACAATTATTTCCCTTAGGGATTCTATGATGGTGTTTTTCAAGGGGAAGACTCATAGTGTGGCATAGGAGGAGTCTTACATATCCACGAGGGATACCAGCTATAATTGTATGCCTGTGTGGGTAGTGGCACAAACAACAAAGTAGAACTTTTCACTTTGAAAGCCTTATGGCACTAACAAAACACATTTTAAGAATTTAGTTATTCAATGATTCATCCTTTGTTGTAAATTGGATGAAGGGAGAACACATGATATGAGGCATTTCCTTGCAGACTTTAGTTGATAATCTTAAGGTAATTTCTAGACAATTCAACCATATTATCTGCTCAAACATATTCTAAGAACTTAATAGGGAGGCAGATGCACTATCGAAGATCGGGTTGACTCAGCCAATGGGAACCTTAAATATAAAAGAATTCAAGTCAATAAACATCATTGAATATTCCATGGATATGTGATATAGAAAACATCCCATGTGTTTTTTTGTTTACAATTGTGAATTAGTTTCATTAATGGTGCAATTTTTGTTTTGATCTCTTAATGTTCTTCTATTTAGAATGTAATTGTAGGAAGCATGTGGTCATTTAAGAATAGTTTTGTTTAGGATAAGAACTATATGTGCTCTCTTTTCAAATCATTGAAGATCCCTTGATCCCTCCTTCTTAAATATAGTTACACTTCGACTACATGGGTAACACAACCTGCCTATCTTGTAGAATTCAAAAGAACCAGAAGAATGTACCATTTATTCCTCTATGAATAAAAAGTATTATTTTTTCCTTGGAAAAAAATGATAAGGAAAACTACATTTTTATAAAGAAAGTTGCATTATACAACTTATTATTAATGAACGATGTTAATAGAACACTTCTCCTTCCACATAATGAAAGAAATCACTTAAAGAGAATAAAACATCTCCCACTTACACAAAATAAAAGCATAAAATTCCATAGGATTCAAGTGACCTTGCTCTGATCCCACTTCTTTGGGGTACCTAAGATAAAGGTCCCTCAGTTATTAAGGTGATAGTCCCAGTTGAGATATAATACATATCACGATTTGCGTCACACACAAATGAAATTTTTTAAACAACCAAAATGAAACACAAGCTAAATAACAAATCAAGAAATCATATATGCACCCTAGTAAACTCATTTGGAATTAATTTTGAATAAAAAATACAACAATATTCAACTACTCTACAACCAATGTACAATTTCCCCTTTATCATACTTCGATGAAAACATTATGTAGTGCACATATTACAATAGAGTCAACAAGATTCTCCTTCATCAATGATAGTGGGCTTCTTATTATTAAAGATATAAAAAAATTCTTCTAGGAAAGATATGTTCTAGATGCCAAGATCACCATCAACAATGCTTTCATAGGAATGTCCATAAAATCCCTAAGTTTGGTCAATCAAATGGGTCGTCACAGACCACAAAAACAAGTCATATTGCATTGTCTCAAAAAAAATGCTAATAGATGAGTCCTATTGAATCTGTGATATAGAGATCATAGAATCCAAACATTTATCTAGTTCACCTATCAGGGGAAACTCTTCCCAATTGACATCTTCCAAGTTGTCAATGCATCCCTCTTTTTTGAATGGAAGCTCCTAGATAGGAATTGCTAATTCACCCATGATCCTAGGGGCACTTCATCTCCTAGGGTTAGGTTTTTGGATGTCTATGGTTTTTGACATTCTCGTTTATTGTAAAATGCCTTCAGAGCCTCATTATAACCATCTTCTTGTGAATGAGTGCAACCGTCACATGTCTTCTCAGAGATAAGCCATCACCATTCGAGCAAACTTGTTTTCCGCTGCATTTTACAGTTTCAACTTATTTCCTTATTCAATAGAAAACCAGTTTTATTGTATCTATGTTATTTGGTTTTAAGCATCTTTTAATAATTTGTATTCATTTTGTTTTTCTCATAAAATCCAGATCAGATGCACATTTCACACATGTGTGCTAATATAAATATATATTGATATGTACAAATTCCTGTAGGAAGTATTGGCTTATATTGTTTGGATGCACAGTAAGAATCCATGACTCTTGATGTGTGTTCTTGCATGAGTGTATCTATGCACGAAATGAATATTGTTATGTTTGGGAAATGCTTGTTGCACATTGACCTCATTTTGAAGGTCGTGCCTACCTTGGACTAGTGTTATCGGTGGGTTGTAAATCACTCTTTGTAAAGAGCTAGTATAAAGTGCTCATGAGGAACAAGAGTATTATGTATGGCCTAGTAAACAATAGGTTTTCTTTTTCCATTGAGTACATTGTGTGTGAGAGAGAGTAGCATACTTATGTGTGTTCCTACAAGACTTTCCATTGGGATAATGGTGAAGCTTTCAAAAGATAAACCAATTTTAAGTCATGTTGAGGTTGTAAGAATTGTTGTCAAGATACCGTGGACTTGTTGGTGCAGTGCTTGGATGCCAATAATGAACGGTCCTCCACTGAAATAGGGGACCAATATGTATCCATGTATCTTGATAGGGTGTAAGAACTGCATGAGAATAGCCTCTATGTGGAAATTTTGAGGTGTTGTTTCATGGTTACATTGGGCATTCCCGAAAAAATAATGAGCTGAAAAACTCAAATTTTCCAGTGAGTTTATTTTTTCTGGAAAAATGAAGTTTGGCCTTGATTCATTCATTTTTTTTCAAATTTCAATGATTTGGGTCATATTGAAATTGGGACAAAACTCAATTCCTAATAGATTTGGAGAAGAATTTATGTAGAAAAGGGTTGAGTTTCTCAAATTTTAAACTAATCTAGTATTCTAAACTTGTTATGGATGGACTAATAATTTTAGATTGATTCAATTGCAGATATTATATGT
>ML796267.1:92772-114896 GCA_009831015.1 Picea engelmannii | reverse complement strand
TATAACCTCTATCTTTTGTAGTCCATATAGAACCTGATGCACTCGCTCCGCAGACTCTCAACCCGCAGGTCGGAAGGTCCGAGTGCTCACAGGATCTTTCCTTTCACATTCCCCGAAGAACTCTAACGGTGCTTCTATTTCCCTATCGGGAAATCTGCACCCATAGTGACTCTCACGGGATCCCCTCTTTGCACTCGAGAGATCGGTCTTCGCGACTTCGCGAACCCAATGGTCAGGCGTTGGTCTCTCGAATCCTCAAAACCCGACAATAGTCAACGCTGACCCTTCCGTTCCTTTTCAGGATTTTCCCTGTCGCGATTTCGATGATCACGATGTCAAGAACCTTGTCCTTCCGACTCACGAATCCCGATATGCCGAAACTCCGATACACGCGTGAGTTTGAATTTTCAATGCTTCACCTCATCGGGACTTCGGACTTCGCGGTATCGCGAATCCTGATGCATATGTTTCGAGACTTTACCCCACAAATCTCTGAAATAGCGTGCCACCTGTATACTTGTTGACTCCTCCGTGCCCCACATAATCCCTCTGAGCTTTTGCGATATCGCGTTTCGTGATTTCGCGATTCTCGTTGCAATGTTTTCAGAATTTCAACCCACGAAACCCTGATATGGAATTCATGACTAAATCTGACGGTCCTTATGACTCGGATCTATGGTCCTACTCCCCCTGAGCTTTGAACTTTTCGACGCTTCCGTCGTAACTCCCATGTTCCTCCGCGAGATCTGATGATTCACGAAAATTTGTGAATTCTCCTCAGAGAATTCCGACCGTCCGTCTCTTCCTCTGGGAACCTCTGCACAACTGACCAAGGTATTTCTCTCTGTAGGACTCATCCTTCTGCAGCACAAACTCACGACACCTCTTATAAACTTCAAGGTACCTGGCCTTTTTCCCTGCCTTCAACGACCTTGTGAAGATTTCAGATCCTTCTGAAACTATCTTCAACTTCGAGTCTTATAGAAGACTTGTGCATGAAATCCTTGCGGAAAACTTTCAGACACTTCCAAGTGCTGAATTTCCTTCGACCCCACGCACACCTGCAATAGTAGTCTCTCAAAGCTTCACTTAGGTCCACAACCCTGAGGCTTCGCTCAACCTGTACACTCCTTGCACAGCTCATGTGGCCAACTGCACTTCTGCGTGAATGAGAACAAAAGCTAAACTACCTGAGTCCTTTGTCAATGCACTCCTTGCGGACACTTCAACTACACTCCTTGCAAGAACTCTTGCTCAGATAGAGAAACAATTGAAACTCGTTCCCTTACTCTTTCCTCTCAGATTTCAGACTCAAAACATGAAATAATATACACAGCATATAAACCAAATGTATAACACGAAGAAAACATTCATGAGCATATCATTCAACATCAATACACAGAGAACAAACACGAAAACCATGAATTTGAATCAACCTCTTTCTATTAATCCAAATATCTGTACATGGGTTTTCTTACATAGCTCTCTGCATGCTCTTACTCTTCCCTACAATGATGCTTCTTCATAATGTTACAATACACAATGAGGGTGTCTATATCTCATTTCCCTCTTGCGCTCCAAACTGTCTAATCTACACATTCAATTCTACCTACTTGCATTAACTACTTTAAATGCCTTCTATCTACTAAGGACGAGAGAAAATCGCTCAGGGTCTGTTTACATTATACAAGTGTGCTTCATTAAATTGCCACATTTATGTTCGTGCATCAACTCCAAGAGAAATTCAAAATTTGTGCTGGCTTGTCCAGCTGTCTGATTGTCTCCGCGCTGGCTCGCTTGATGTTGGCGATGCTCCTGCATCATACTCCCTCACTTGAAAATTTTCATGGGCTACTGTCCATGAGCTCATGCACGGTCTGTCCATTCTTCTGTATTTCTAATTCGTTCTCCTAGATGGCATCTTCAACTGGATGGTTTTTCCATTTGACCAAATACTCAAAATATTTCTTTCTCCTGGTCCTCTTGCTCACTCTCTTGTCCAATATGCACTCCATCTGCAGATTTTCTGCCACTGGCATCTGCTTTGTCCACTAGATCACTGGCTTCTCATTTCCAGTCCCTGCTTCCTTAGCTTCATATGGGTACAAATATGATATATTGAATATCGGAGAAATTCCAATCCCATCGGGTAATTCAATCTCGTAAGCATTTGCCCCAAATTTCTTCAAGACCTTACATGGCCTGATTTTCTTCATCTTCAATTTATTATATGTTCCTCTCGGGAACCTTTTTTTTCTCAAATGTTCCAGAATCAAGTCACCAACCTCAAACTGAAGTTGTCTCCTATGCTAATCTTCTCGACGCTTGTATTCTTGGCTCGAATTCTGCAATCGCTCCTTCACCTAGCTGTGAGGTTCTTTCATCGCCTCTGTGAATTCTTCTGCACTAGCACTCCTAGTCGCAGTCTGTTTTGAATATCTCAGCTCAGAAATTCCCCTCAACTGCATGCCATAGAAAATCTGAAATGGACTTTCCCCTGTGCTCATGTTAACTGAGTCATTATAAGCAAACTCTACCCGTGGTAATATGTTGTCCCACTGGTTGTGGTGCTCTGTCACCAAGCTTCTCAGCAAGTCTCCCAGACTTCTGTTCACCACTTCTGTCTGTCCATCCATATAAGGATGGTAATCTGAACTAAATGACAAGTTAGTTCCTAGATTCTTCCATAAAGTCCTCCAAAAATGTCCTATGAATTTTGTATCTCGATCCGAAACTATGCTTCTTGGTAAGCCATGAAGTCGAATGACTTCTTTGAAAAACGTATTCGCAATGTGAGTTGCGTCACTGGTCTTCTGACATGGAATGAATTTTTCCATTTTGGAAAATCTATCCACTACCACAAAGATTGAATCACAACCTCTTTGTGTTCTTGGCAACCCCAATACAAAATACATGCTAATTGCATCCCACGGCCTCTCTGGAATGGGCAATGGTTGATAAAAACCCGCATTCTATCTTCTTCCCTTCGAATGCTGGAAAATCTTGCATCTGTCTACGAATCTCTTGACTTCTGCTCGCATTCCCAGCCAAAAATATGACTCGTTCAACTTTGCGATTGTCTTGTCGTGACCAAAGTGCCCTTCCAATCCTCCACTGTGTTTCTCCTTCAGCAGATTCTCCCTCATGGAGAATTTCGGAATACACAATTGGTTACCTCTAAATAGTAATCCTTCCTGGATCATGTACTCTACCCATTGGCTTCTATCTCTGAGAAATGGATTCTCAGCTGCTTCATACGCCTCTTTAAAATCTGGATCATCAGCGTACATGTCCCTGAGATCATCAAAACCTAAAGTTTTGACTCTGAACTCCTACAACAACAAACACTTCATACTCAAAGCATCAACAACTTTGTTAGCAGTACTAGAAATATGTTTGATCACAAAAGTGAAATTTTGAATGTACTCAACCCATTTGACATGTTTCTAATTCAACTTTTCCTGTTGAGTCACAAACTGCAGTGCATGATTGTCACTGTATAAAACAAACTCCTTCGGGATCAATTAATGCCTCCATTTCTTCAATGCATGGACGATAACATAGAAATCCTTATCAAAAGTGGAATACTTCACTTTCTCCTCATTCAACTTCTCGCTGAAATATGCTATCGGCATGTCTTCCTGAATCAAGACTTCCCCGATTGCAAATCTTCTTGCATCGCATTTCACTTGAAACGTTTTTCGGAAATCCGGCAACACCAAAACTCGTTGTTCCATAATCTTCCTCTTTAATAGATTAAAACTCTTCTCAGCCTCTTCTATCCAGTGAAAAGATTTGTGTCTTTTCTTCACTGTATCCATCATCGCTGCACTAATTCCGTTGAAATTCCTGATGAATTTTCAGTAGAAACTAGTCAATCCATGGAAACTTCTCACCTCAAAGACATTTTTCGGTGATGTCCAATTCTTGATTACCTCCACCTTATCTGGATCCATCCTCAACTCTTTTGCCGAAATAACGAACCCCAAGTAAATGAGCTTTGTCTTCATGAATAAGGATTTCTTCATATTTATCAACAACTTTTCCTGCTATAACCTCTGCATCACTGTAGTCAAATGCTTCAGATGCTCTGCCACTATTTTATTGTAAACCAGTATGTCATCTAAATACACAATGACAAATTTTCCGATGAACTCCTTCAGGACTTCGTTCATCAACCTCATGAAGCTACTCGATGAATTTGTTAAGCCAAACGGCATAACAAGCCATTCATACAACCCTTCGTTGGTTTTGAATGTTGTCTTCCATTCATCACCTTCTCTCATGAAGATCTGGTGATAACCACTTTTCAAGTCAATCTTTGAAAAATACTTTGCTCCACTCAAGCAATCCATCAGATCATCCATCCTTGGCAATGGAAATCTATACCTGATGGTTATCTTGTTGATCGCCCTCAAGTCAGTACACATCATCCAGCCTCTGTATTTCTTCAGACTGAGTATTGTTGGAACAACACACGGACTCAAGCTCTCCCTGACCAAACCTTTGTTCAATAAATCCTGGACTTGCCTCTTAACGTCTTCATTCTCTTGCGGTGTCAATCTGTACGCGTCTTTGTTTGGAAAAATGGCTCCTGGTATGAGATCGATGTGATGACTCACACTTCTTATCAGTGGCAACGAACGAGGTAATTCGTCCACTACTATGTCAGTGAACTCTTCCAGCAGTTCCTGAACTTCTTCTGGTAAATCATCCACCCTTGTGCTGGTCAAAAAAATCTTTGGTTTTCTGACCACAATGAACTGTGGATCCTCCTTCTTCTTAACCTTTGTAAGAATCTCCTTCCCACTGATGAGAAGTACAGTGTTGCTTACTTCCGGCTTCACCTCCTTATCCTTGATTGGAAGTAACATGTGTGTCTTCCCATTCTTCTCTAGGGTGTATGTGTTCATTCTCCCATCATGAATCACATTCCTGTCATATTGCCATGGTCTACCCAGTAATATGTGACAAACATCCATAGGAATGACATCACACAAGATCTTATCATTGTATCCTCCTATCTTGAATTCAACTAAACATTGTTTAGTGACAGTTACCAGATGTCCCTTTTGTAGCCACGAAACTCTGTATGGGCTTGGATGATCAATCGTCTCTAGCTCCAGCTTCTCTACCATCTCTATAGAAACGAGATTATCCATGCTACCACTGTCTACAATGACCTTGAATACCCTATCCTTGGTCTTGCAAGCAGTCCTAAAAAGTCTCGTCCTTTGGACTGAACTCTCCACCTCCTTCTCTGGTGTCAAAAGGACTTTTCGCATCATCAGCGATCTTCTGCCTTCATCATCTTCTTCTTCAACATCCCACCTATGTGCTTTGGCGATGTGAGATTCTCCACTCTCTTTATTCTTATTTGGACACTCATACGACTTGTGCCCATTCTTTCCACATGTGAAGCATGTTATTACTCCACCTCTTCCTCTTCCTCTACCTCTAGTACAAGGAAAAGTGTTACTGTCATCATAATATCCTCCCTGCTCAGTATGTTGTCTTCTCTGTGAGGTTCCACCTCTATTAGTTCGAGTTTGAGGTTTCTTCCAGTCCTTTTTGGGCTTCTGATATTTGTCTTGGGCAACTGATTTGCCTCTGGGCTGACTTCTGCCTCGAACTCTCTGACCCTTCTTTCGGCTCAGCTTCTCTTCCACTTTCAGATGCATCTGATAAGCATCTTCCACCATTCGGATAGTTACCATGCTCATCTCATCTTGGATATCATATCTTAGGCCATTCATATACCTGGAAAATTTTTCACCATCGCTCTCCCGATGACCTGCCCTGATATTCAGTTTGTATAACTCTTCAGTGTATTCCTTCACTATCATCAACTTCTGTCTCAGGTTCTGCATCCTCCTGAACAGAGTAATTTGATAATCCCTGTGGATGAATTTCGCCTTCATCTTCGTGATCATTTTGTCCCAGCTCTTGATCTTCTCCTTGCCCTTGCAGCATTTGTCATCTTGTAGTTCATCCCACCACAATGCTGCATGTCTCTTCAGTCTTATGACAACATGCTTGACTTTCTTGTCCTCTTCGACATCTTCATAGTCGAAGTATGTTTCTAGATCTCTAATCCAGTCTAGAAGCTCCTCTGCATCCAAGTTTCCCTCATAAAATGGAATGTCCATCTTTGCTCTTGCACCCATCCTTGCAATAGCTCTGATCAAACGTTCGTTTGATGCATCTTCAGCTACAGCTTCCTCTTCACGTTCAACCTCAATTTCACTTTCGGAATCACTAAGATCCCCTGCACTGACTGTGTGTTTTTGCGTTGTCTCCATGTCTTCAAGCCTAGCTCATAGATCACACATCTCTTTCTCCATAACTGGATCTATCATCTGCCTGCCTCTTCTTCTCGTCATTTCCCTATCCTCTGCTAGATTGGGTGTCTGTCTGTCCCTTCTCCTTGGTAGCATGGTGAATTCTCTTCTTCTCTGATACAGAAAGAAAAGAATCCTTTTTGTGCTCTGATACCAAACTGATGCACTCGCTCCACAGACTCTCAACTCGCAGGTCAGAAGGTCTGAGTGCTCACAGGATCTTTCCTTTCACATGGCCCAAAGAACTCTAATGGCTCTTCGATTTCCCTATTGGGAAATCTGTACCCACAATGACTCTCACGGGATCCCCTCTTTGCACTCGGGAGATCGGTCTTCGCGAGTTCGCGAACCCAATGGTCAGTCGTTGGTCTCTCGAATCCCCAAAACTCGACAACAGTCAATGCTGACCCTTCTGTTCCTTTTCAGGATTTTCCCTATCGCGATTTCGACGATCACAATGTCGAGAACCTTTTCGTTCCGACTACCGAATCCCGATATGTCGAAACTCTGATACATGCATGAGTTTGACTTTTAAACGCTTCACCTCATCGGGACTTCTGACTTTGCGGTATCGCGAGTCCTGATGCAGATGTTTCGGGACTTTACCTCATGAATCTCCAAAACAGCGTGCCACCTGTCTACTTGTTGACTCCTTCGTGGCCCACACAATCCCTTTGAGCTTTCGGGATATTGCGTTTCGTGATTTCGCGATTCCCGTTGCAATGTTTTCGGAATTTCAACCCATGAAAACCCGATATGGAATTCACGAGTAAATCCGACGGCCCTTATGACTCGGATCTACGGTCCTACTCCCCCTAAGCTTTGAAATTTTCGACGCTTCCGCCATAACTCCCCTGTTCCCCCATGAGTATTGATGATTCACAGAAATTCATGAATTCTCCTCAGAGAACTTCGACTGTCCGTCTCTTCCTCTGGGAACCTCTGGACAACTGACCAAGCTATTTCTCTCTGCGAAACTCGTCCTTCTGCAGCACAAACTCATGACACCTCTTACAAACTTCAAGGTATTTGTCCTTTTTCCCTACCTTCAACGACCTTGTGAAGATTTCATGTCTTTCTGAAATTGTCTTCAAATTTGAGTCTAAGAGAAGACTCGTGCACGCACTCCTTGCGGCAAACTTTCAGACACTTCCAAGTGCTGAATTTCCTTCGACCCTGCGCACACCTGCACGGCTCCTTGCATGGCTCCTATGCCCAACTGCACTCCTTGCATGGCTCCTATGCCCAACTGTACTTCTGCGTGAATGAGAACAAAAGCTAAACTACCCGAGTCCTTTGTCAACACACTCCTTGCGGACACTTCAACTGCACTCCTTGAAGGAACTCTTGCTCAGATAGAGAAACAATTGAAACTCGTTCCCTTACTCTTTCCTCTCAGATTTCAGACTCAAAACAAGAAATCATATACACAGCATATAAAGAAAATGTATAACGGGAAGCAAACATTCATGAGCATATCATTCAACATCAATACACAGAGAACAAACACAAAAAACATGAATTTGAATCAACCTCTTTCTATTAATCCAAATATCTATACATGGGTGTTCTTACACAGCTCTCTGCATGCTCTTGCTCTTCCCTGCAATGCTACTTCTTCATAATGTTACAATACACAATGAGGGTGTCTATATCCCGTTTCCCTCTTGTAATCCAAACTGTCTAATCTACACATTCAATTCTACCTACTTGCATTAACTACTTTAAATGCCTTCTATCTACTAAGGATGAGAGCAAATCGCTGAAGGTCCATTTACATTATACAAGTGCGCTTCATTAAATTGCCACATTTATGTTCATGCATCAACTCCAAGAGAAATTCAAAATTTGTGCTGGCTTGTCCAGCTGTCGGATTGTTTCCGCACTGGCACGCTTGATGTTGGCGATGCTCCTGCATAATACTCCCTCGCTTGAAAATTTTCATGGGCTCCTCTCCATGAGCTCATTCACGGTGTGTGCATGCTTCTGTATTTCTGCTTCATTCTCCCAGCTGGCATCTTCAACTGGATGGTTTTTCCATTTGACCAAATACTCAAAATATTTCTTTCGCCTGGTCCTCTTGCTCACTCTCTTGTCCAGTATGCACTCCATCTGCGGCTTTTCTGCCACTGGAATATGCTTTGTCCACTATATCACTGGCTACTCATTTCCAGTCCCTGCTTCCTCAGCTTCATATGGGTACAAATCTGAGATACTGAATATCAGAGAAATTCCAATCCCATCGGGTAATTCAATCTCGTAAGCATTTGCCCCAAATTTCTTCAAGACCTTACATGGCCCGATTTTCTTCATCTTCAATTTATTATATGTTCCTCTCGGGAACCTTTTTTTTCTCAAATTTGTCAGAATCAAGTCACCAACCTCAAACTGAAGTTGTCTCCTATGCTTATATGCTCGACACTTGTATTCTTGGCTCAAATTCTGCAATCGCTCCTTCACCTGGCTGTGAGGTTATTTCATCGCCTCTGCAAATTATTCTGCACTAGCACTCCTAGTCCCAGTCTATTTTGAATCTCTCAGCTCAAAAATTCCCCTCGGCTGCATGCCATAGACAATCTGAAATGGACTCTGCCCTGTGCTCCTATTAACTGAGTCATTATAAGCAAACTATGCCTGTGGTAATATGTTGTCCCACTGGTTGTGGTGCTCTGTGACCAAGCTTCTCAACAAGTCTCCCAGACTTCTGTTCACCACTTATGTCTGTCCATCCGTCTGAGGATTGTAAGCCAAACTAAATGACAAGTTAGTTCCCAGCTTCTTCCATAAGGTCCTCCAAAAATGCCCTATGAATTTTGTATCTCGATCCAAAACTATGCTTCTTGGTAAGCCATGAAGTCGAATGACTTCTTTAAAAAATAGAGTCGCAATGTGAGTTGTGTCACTGGTCTTCTGACATGGAATGAAGTGTGCAATTTTGGAAAATCTATCCACTACCACAAAGATTGAATCACAACCTCTTTGTGTTCTTGGCAACCCCAATACAAAATCCATGCTAATTGCATCCCACGCCCTCTCTGGTATGGGCAATGGTTGATAAAACCCCGCATTCTGTCTTCTTCCCTTTATATGCAAGCAAATCTTGCATCTGTCTACAAATCTCTTAACGTCTGCTCACATTCTCAGCCAAAAATATGACTCGTTCAACTTTGCGAACATCTTGTCGTGACCAAAGTGCCCTGCCAATCCTCCACTGTGTTTCTCCTTCAGCAGATTCTCCCTCATGGAGCATTTCAGAATACACATTTGATTAACTCTAAACAGTAATCCTTCCTAGATCATGTACTCTACCCACTAGCTTCTATCTCTGAGAATTGGATTCTCATCTACCTCATACGCCTCTTTAAAATCTGGATCATCAGCGTACATGTCCCTGAGATGATCAAAACCTAACGTTTTGACTCTGAACTCCTGCAACAACAAACACTTCCTGCTCAAAGCATCAGCAACATTGTTAGCGGTACCAAAAATATGTTTAATCACAAAAGTGAAATTCTGCATGTACTCAACCCATTTGACATGTTTCTGATTCAACTTTTCCTGTTGAGTCACAAACTGCAGTGCATGATTGTCACTATATAAAACAAACTCCTTCGGGATCAAGTAATTCCTCCATTTCTTCAATTCCTGGATGATAGCATATAAATCCTTATCAAAAGTGGAATACTTCACTTTCGCCTCATTCAACTTCTCGCTGAAATACGCTATCGGCCTGTCTTCCTGACTCAAGACTGCACCGATTGCAAATCCGCTTGCATCGCATTTCACTTGAAACGTTTTTCAGAAATTCGGCAACACCAAAATGGGTTGTTCCTTAATCTTCCTCTTCAATAGATTAAAACTCTTCTCAGCCTCTTCTATCCAGTGAAAAGATTTGTGTCTTTTCTTCACTGTATCCATCATCGCTGCACTAATTCCACTGAAATTCCTGATGAATTTTCGGTAGAAACTAGTCAATCCATGGAAACTTCTCACCTCAAAGACATTTTTCGGTGATGTACAATTCTTGATTACCTCCACCTTATCTGGATCCATCCTCAACTCATTTTCCAAAATAACGAACCCAAAGTAAATGCGCTATGTCTTCATGAATAAGGATTTCTTCATATTTATCAACAACTTCTCCTACTGTAACCTCTGCATCACTGTAGTCAAATGCTTCAGATGCTCTGCCACTGTTTTACTGTAAACCAGTATGTCATCTAAATACACAATGACAAATTTTCCGATGAACTCCTTCAGGACTTCATTCATCAACCTCATGAAGGTACTCGGTGCATTTGTTAAGACAAATGACATAACAAGCCATTCACACAACCCTTCGTTGGTTTTGAATGTTGTCTCCCATTCATCACCTTCTCTCATGTGGATCTAGTGATAACCACTTTTCAATTCAATCTTTGAAAAATACTTTGCTCCACTCAAGCAATCCATCAGATCATCTATCCTTGGCAATGGAAATCTGTACCTGATGGTTATCTTGTTGATCGCCCTCGAGTCAGTACACATCCTCCAGCCTTTGTATTTCTTCGGACTGAGTATTGTTGGAACAACACACGGACTCAAGCTCTCCCTGACCAAACCTTTGTTCAATAAATCCTAGACTTGCCTCTTAACATCTTCATTCTGTTGCGGCGTCAATTTGTACGCAGCTTTGTATGGAAAACTGGCTCCCTGTATGAGATCGATGTGATGACTCACACTTCTGATCGGTGGCAACGAACGAGGTAATTCGTCCACTACTATGTCAGTGAACTCTTCCAGCAGTTCTTGAACTTCTTCTGGTAAATCATCCACCCTTGTGCTGGTCAAAACAATCTTTGGTTTTCTGACCACAATGAATTGTGGATCCTCCTTCTTCTTAACCTCTGTAAGAAGCTCCTTCCCACTCATGATAAGTACAGTGTTGCATACTTTCGGCTTCACCTCCCTATCCTTGATTGGAAGTAACATGTGTGTCCTCCCATTCTTCTCTAGGGTGTATGTGTTCATTCTCCCATCATGAATCACATTCCTGTCATATTGCCATGGTCTACCCAGCAATAGGTGACAAACATCCATAGGAATGACATCACACAAGATCTTATCATTGTATCCTCCTATCTTGAATTCAACTAAACATTGTTTAGTGACAGTTACCAGATGTCCCTTTTGTAGCCATGAAACTCTTTATGGGCTTGGATGATCAATCATCTCCAGCTCCAGCTTCTCTACCATCTCCGTAGAAACGAGATTATCCATGCTAACATTGTCTACAATGACCTTTCATACCCTGTCCTTGGTCTTGCAAGCAGTCCTAAAAATTCTGGTACTTTGGACTGAACTCTCCACCTCCTTCTCTGGTGTCAAAAGGACTTTTCGCATCATTAGTGATCTTCTGCCTTTAGCGTCTTCTGCCTCAACATCCCACCTCTGTGCTTTGGTGATGTGAGCTTCTCCACTCTCTTTCTTCTTATCTGGACACTCATACGACTTGTGCCCATTCTTTCCACATGTGAAGCATGTTATTACTCCACCTCTTCCTCTTCCTCTACCTCTAGTATGAGGAAAAGTGTTACTATCATCATAATCTCCTCTCTGCTCAGTATGTTGTCCTCTCTGTGAGGTTCCACCTCTCTCAGTTCGAGTTTTAGGTTTCTTCCAGTCATCTTTGGGCTTCTGATATTTGTCTTGGGTAATTGATTTGCCTCTAGGCTGACTTCTATCTCGACCTCTCTGACCCTGCTTTTGGCTCAGCTTCTCTTCCACTTTCAGAGCCATCTAATAAGAATCTTCCACCGTTCGGATAGTTACCATGCTCATCTCATCCTGGATATCATATCTCAAGCCATTCATATACCTGGCAACTTTTTCATCATCCTCTCCTGATGGCCTGCCCTGATGTTCAGTTTGTATAACTCTTCAGTGTATTCCTTCACTATCATCATCTTTTGTCTCAGGTTCTGCATCCTCCTGAACAGAGTAATTTGATAATCCCTGGGGATGAATTTCTCCTTCATCTTCGCAATCATTCTGTCCCAGCTCTTGATCTTCTTCTTACCCTTGCAGCATCTGTCAGCTTGTAGTTCATCCCACCACAATGCTGCATGTCTCTTCAGTCTTGTGACAGCATGCTTGACTTTCTTGTCCTCTTCGACATATTCATAGTCAAAGTATGTGTCTAGAGCTCTAATCCAGTCTCGAATCTCCTCTGCATCCAAGTTTCCCTCATAAACTGGAATGTCCATCTTTTCTCTTGCACCCATCCTTGCAATAGCTCTGATCAAACTTTCGTTTCATGCATCTTCAACTGCAACTTCTTCTTCACGTTCAGCCTCAATTTCACTTTCGGAATCACTAAGATCCCATGCACTGACTGTGCGTCTTTGCGCTATCTCCATGTCTTCGAGTCTAGCTCGTGGATCACACATCTCTTTCTCTATAACTGGATCTCTCATCTGCCTGCCTCTTCTTCTCATCATTTCCCTATCCTCTGGTGGATTGGGTGTCTTCCTGTCCCTTCTCCTTGGTGGCGTGGTGAATTCTCTTCTTCTCTGCTACAGAAAGAAACTAATCCTTTCTATGCTCTGATACCAAACTGATGCACTCGCTCCACAGACTCTCAACCCGCAGGTCAGAAGGTCCAAGTGCTCATAGGATATTTCCGTTCACACGGCCCGAAGAACTCTAACGGCTCTTCGATTTCCCTATCGGGAAATCTGCACCCATAGTGACTCTCACGGGATCCCCTCTTTGTACTCGGGAGATCGGTCTTCGCGACTTCGCGAACCCAATGGTCATGTGTTGGTCTCTCGGATCCCTGAAACCTGACAACAGTGAATGCAGACCCTTCCGTTCCTTTTCAAGATTTTCCCTATCGCGATTTCAGCGATCATGTTGTCGAGAACCTTTTCCTTCTAACTCCCGAATCCCGATATGTCGAAACTCCGATACACGCGTGAGTTTGACTTTTCAACGCTTCACCTCATCGGGACTTTGGACTTCACGGTATCGCGAATCCTAATGCAGATGTTTCGAGACTTTACCCCATGAATCTTCGAAATAGCATGCCACCTGTCTGCTTGTTGACTCCTTCGTGGCCCACACAATCCCTTTGAGCTTTCGGGATATCATGTTTTGCGATTTCGCGATTCCCATTGCAATGTTTTCGGAATTTCAACCCACGAAACCCTAATATGGAATTCACGAGTAAATATGACGGCCCTTATGACTCGGATCTATGGTCCTACTCCCCCTGAGGTTTGAAATTTTCGAAGCTTCCACTGTAACTCCCTTGTTCCCCCGCGAGATCTGACGATTCACGGAAATTCGCGAATTCTCTTCAGAGAATTTCGACCGTCCGTCTCTTCCTCTGGGAACCTATGCACAACTGACCAAGGTATTTCTCTTCGCGGAACTCATCCTTCTGTAGCACAAACTCACGACACCTCTTACAAACTTCAAGGTACTTGTCCTTTTTCCCTGCCTTCAATGACCTTGTGAAGATTTTAGATCTTTCTGAAACTGTCTTCAACTTCGAGTCTTAGAGAATACTCGTGCACGCACTCCTTGCAACAAACTTTCAGACACTTCCAAGTGCTGAATTTCCTTCGACCCTGCGCACACCTGCAACAACAGTCTCTCAACACTTCACTCAGGTCCACAACCCTGAGGCTTCACTCAGCCTGCGCACTCCTTGCACGGCTCCTATACCCAACTGCACTTCCGTGTGAATGAGAACAAAAGATAAACTACCTGAGTCCTTTGTCAACGCACTCCTTGCGGACACTTCAATTGCACTCCTTGCAGGAACTCTTGCTTAGATAGAGAAACAATTGAAACTCATTCCCTTACTCTTTCCTCTCAGATTTCAAACTCAAAACATGAAATCATATACACAGCATATAAAGAAAATGTATAACAGGAAGCAAACATTCATGAGCATATCATTCAACATCAATACACAGAGAACAAACATGAAAAACATGAATTTGAATCAACCTCTTTATATTAATCCAAATATCTGTAAATGGGTGTTCTTACACTGCTCTCTGCATGCTCTTGCTCTTCCCTGCAATGCTTCTTCTTCATAATGTTACAATACACAATGAGGGTGTCTATATCCCGTTTCCCTCTTGCGCTCCAAATTGTCTAATCTACACATTCAATTCTACCTACTTGCATTAACTAATTTAAATGCCTTCTATCTACAAAGGATGAGAGCAAATCGCTGAAGGTCCTTTTACATTATACAAGTGCGCTTCATTAAATTGCCACATTTATGTTTGTGCATCAACTCCAAGAGAAATTCAAAATTTGTGTTGGCTCGTCCAGCTGTCTGATTGTCTCCGAACTGGCTCGCTTGATGTTGGCGATGCTCCTGCATCATACTCCCTCACTTGAAAGTTTTCATGGGCTCCTATCCATGAGATCATGCATGGTCTATCCATGATTCTGTATTTCTATTTCGTTCTCCCAGCTAGCATCTTAAACTGGATGGTTTTTCCATTTGACCAAATACTCAAAATATTGCTTTCGCTTGGTCCTCTTACTCACTCTCTTGTCCAGTATGCACTCCATCTACGACTTTTCTGCCACTGGCATCTTATTTGTCCACTAGATCACTGGATCCTCATTTCCAGTCCCTGCTTCCTCAGCTTCATATGGGTACAAATCTGAGATATTGAATATCGGAGAAATTCCAATCCCATCGGGTAATTCAATCTCATAAGCATTTGCCTCAAATTTCTTTAAGACCTTACATGGCCCGATTTTATTCATCTTCAATTTATTATATGTTCCTCTCGGGAACCTTTTTTTTCTCAAATGTGCCAGAATCAAGTCACCAACCTCAAATTGAAGTTGTCTCCTATGTTGATCTTCTCTACGCTTGTATTCTTGGCTCGAATTCTGCAATCGCTCCTTCACCTGGCTGTGAGGTTCTTTCATCACCTCTGCGAATTCTTCTGCACTAGCACTCCTAGTCGTAGTTTGTTTTGAATCTCTCAGCTCATTAATTCCCCTCGACTACATGCCATAGATAATCTGAAATGGACTCTGCCATGTGCTCCTATTAACTGAGTCATTATAAGCAAACTTTGCCTGTGGTAATATGTTGTCCCACTGGTTGTGGTGCTTTGTCACCAAGCTTCTCAGCAAGTCTCCCAGACTTCTGTTCACCACTTATGTTTGTCCATCCGTCTGAGGATGGTAAGCCAAACTAAATGACAAGTTAGTTCCCAGCTTCTTCCATAAGGTCCTCCAAAAATGCCCTATGAATTTTTTATCTCGATCCGAAACTATGCTTCTTGGTAAGCCATGAAGTCGAATGACTTCTTTAAAAAACAGAGTCCCAATGTGAGTTGTGTCACTGGTCTTCTGACATGGAATGAAGTGTGCCATTTTGGAAAATCTATCCACTACCACAAATATTGAATCACAACCTCTTTGTGTTCTTGGAAACCCCAATACAAAATCCATGCTAATTGCATCCCACGGCCTCTTTGGTATGGGCAATGGTTGATAAAACCCCACATTCTGTCTTCTTCCCTTCGAATGCTCGCAAATCATGCATCTATCTACAAATCTCTTAACGTCTACTCGCATTCCGGACCAAAAATATGACTCGTTCAACTTTGCGAACGTCTTGTCGTGACCAAAGTGCCCTCCCAATCCTCCACTGTGTTTCTCCTTCAGCAGATTCTCCCTCATGGAGCATTTCGGAATACACATTTGATTACCTCTAAACAGTAATCCTTCCTAGATCATGTACTCTACCCACTAGCTTCTATCTCTGAGAACTGGATTCTCAGTTGCTTCATACGCCTCTTTAAAATCTGGATCATCAAAACCTAACGTTTTGACTCTGAACTCTTGCAACAACAAACACTTCCTGCTCAAAGCATCAACAACTTTGTTAGCAGTACCAAAAATATGTTTAATCACAAAAGTGAAATTCTACATGTACTCAACCCATTCGACATGTTTCTGATTCAACTTTTCCTATTGAGTCACAAACTACAGTGCATGATTGTCACTGTATAAAACAAACTCCTTCGGGATCAAGTAATGCCTCCATTTCTTCAATGCCTGGACGATAGCATAGAAATCCTTATCCAAAGTGGAATATTTCACTTTCACATCATTCAACTTCTCACTGAAATACGCTATCGACCTGTCTTCCTGACTCAAGATTGCCCCAATTGCAAATCCGCTTGCATCGCATTTCACTTGAAACGTTTTTCGGAAATCCGGCAACACCAAAACTGGTTGTTCTGTAATCTTCCTCTTCAATAGATTAAACCTCTTCTCAGCCTCTTCTATCCAGTGAAAATATTTGTGTCTTTTCTTCACTGTATCCATCATCGCTGCACTAATTCCACTGAAATTCCTGATGAATTTTCGGTAGAAAATATTCAATCCATGGAAACTTCTCACCTCAAAGACATTTTTCGGTGATGTCCAATTCTTGATTACCTCCACCTTATCTGGATCCATCCTCAACTCATTTCCCGAAATAACGAACCCCAAGTAAATGAGATCTATCTTCATGAATAAGGATTTATTCATATTCATCAACGACTTCTCCTGCTGTAACCTTTGCATCACTGTAGTCAAATGCTTCAGATGCTCTGCCACTATTTTACTGTAAACCAGTATGTCATCTAAATACACAATGACAAATTTTCCGATGAACTCCTTCAGGACTTCGTTCATCAACCTCATGAAGGTACTCGTTGCATTTGTTAAGCCAAATGGCATAACAAGCAATTCATACAACCCTTCGTTGGTTTTGAATGTTGTCTTCCATTCTTCACATTCTCTCATGCAGATCTGGTGATAACCACTTTTCAAGTCAATCTTTGAAAAATACTTTTCTCCACTCAAGCAATCCATCAATCATCCATCCTTGGCAATGGAAATCTGTACCTAATGGTTATCTTGTTGATCGCCCTCGAGTCATTACACATCCTCTATTCTCCGTATTTCTTCGGACTGAGTACTGTTGGAACAACACACAGACTCAAGCTCTCCCTGACCAAACCTTTGTCGAATAAATCCTGGACTTGCCTCTTAACTTCTTCATTCTCTTGCGGTGTCAATGTATACATGGTTTTGTTTGGAAAACTGGTTCCTGGTATGAGATCGATGTGACGAATCACACTTCTGATCGGTGGCAATGAACGAGGTAATTCATCCACTAATATGTCAACGAACTCTTCCAGCAGTTCCTGAACTTCTTCTGGTAAATCATCCACCCTTGTGCTGGTCAAAACAATCTTCAGTTTTCTGACCACAATGAACTGTGGATCCTCCTTCTTCTTAACCTTTGTAAGAAGCTCCTTCCCACTCATGAGAATTACAGTGTTGCTTACTTCCGGCTTCACCTCCTTATCCTTGATTCGAAGTAACATGTGTGTCCTCCCATTCTTCTCTAGGGTGTATGTGTTCATTCTCCCATCATGAATCACATTCCTGTCATATTGCCATGGTCTACCCAGCAATAGGTGACAAACATCCATAGGAATGACATCACACAAGATCTTATCATTGTATCCTCCTATCTTGAATTCAACTAAACATTGTTTAGTGACAGTTACCTGATGTCCCTTTTGTAGCCATGAAACTCTGTATGGGCTTGGATGATCAATCGTCTCCAGCTCTAGCTTCTCTACCATCTCTGTAGAAATGAGATTATCCATGCTACCACTATCTACAATGACCTTGCATACCCTATCCTTGGTCTTGCAAGCAGTCCTAAAAAGTCTGGTCCTTTGGACTGAACTCTCCACCTCATTCTATGGTGTCAAAAGGACTTTTCGCATCATCAACGATCTTCTTCCTTCAGTGTCTTCTGCCTCAACATCCCGCGTCTGTGCTTCGGCGATGTGATCTTATCCACTCTCTTTCTTCTTATCTGGACACTCATGCGACTTGTGCCCATTCTTTCCACATGTGAAGCATGTTATTACTCCACCTCTTCCTCTTCCTCTACCTCTAGTACGAGGAAAAGTGTTATTGTCATCATAATCTCCTCTCTTCTTAGTATGTTGTCCTCTCTGTGAGGTTCCACCTCTCTCAGTTCGAGTCCGAGGTTTCTTCCAATCCTCTTTGGGCTTCTGATATTTGTCTTGGGCAACTGATTTTCCTCTGGGATGACTTCTGCCTCGACCTCTCTGACCCTACTTTCGTCTCAGCTTCTCTTCCGCTTTCAGAGCCATCTAATAAGCATCTTCCATCGTTCGGATGGTTACCATGCTCATCTCATCCTGGATATTATATCTCAGGCCATTCATATTCTTGGCAACTTTTTCATCATCGCTGTCTCGATGACCTGCCCTGATGTTCAGTTTGTAGAACTCTTCAGTGTATTCTTTCATTTTCATCAACTTCTATCTCAGGTTCTGCATCCTCCTGAACAGAGTAATTTGATAATCCCTGGGGATGAATTTCACCTTCATCTTTGCAATCATTATGTCCCAGCTCTTGATCTTCTGCTTTCCCTTGCAGCATTGTAGTTCATCCCACCACAATGTTGCATGTCCCTTCAGTCTTGTGACAACATGCTTGACTTTCTTGTCCTCTTCGACATCTTCATAGTTGAAGTATGTGTCTAGAGCTCTAATCCAGTCTAGAAGATCCTCTGCATCCAAGTTTCCCTCATAAACTGGAATGTACATCTTTTCTCTTGCACCCATCCTTGCAATATCTCTGGTCAAATGTTCGTTTGATGCATCTTCAGCTGCAACTTCTTCTTCACGTTCATCCTCAATTTCACTTTTGGAATCACTAAGATCCCCTGCACTGACTGTGCGTCTTTGCGTTGTCTCCATGTCTTCGAGTCTAGCTCATAGATCACGCATCTCTTTCTCCATAACTGGATCTGTCATCTGCCTACCTCTTGTTCTTTCCATTTCCCTATCTTCTGGTGGATCGGGTGTCTGCCTGTCCCTTCTCTTTGGTGGCATGGTGAATTCTCTTCTTCTCTGCTACAGAAAGCAAAAAATTCTTTCTATGCTCTGATACCAAACTGATGCACTCGCTCCGAAGACTCTCAACCCACAGATCGGAAGGTCCGAGTGCTCACAGGATATTTCCTTTCACATGACCTGAAGAACTCTAATGACTCTTCTATTTCCCTATCATGAAATCTGCACCCATAGTGGCTCTCACGGGATCCCCTCTTTGCACTCGGGAGATTGGGCTTCGCGACTTCGTGAACCCAATGGTCAGGCGTTGGTCTCTCGAATCCCCAAAACCCGACAACAGTCAACGCTGACCCTTCCGTTCCTTTTCGGGATTTTCCCTATCGCAATTTCTGAGATCACGATGTCGAGAACCTTGTCCTTTTGACTCTCGAATCCCGATATGCCGAAACTCCGATACACGTGCGAGTTTGACTTTTCAACGCTTCACCTCATCGGGACTTCGGACTTCGCGATATCGCGAATCCTGATGCAGATGTTTCGGGACTTTACCCCATGAATCTACGAAACAGCGTGCCACCTATCTACTTGTTGACTTCTTCGTGGCCAACACAATGCCTTTGAGCTTTAGAGATATCGCGTTTCGCGATTTCACGATTCCCCTTGCAATGTTTTCAGAATTTCAACCCACGAAACCCCGATATGGAATTCACGAGTAAATACGATGGCCCTTATGACTCGGATCTACGGTCCTACTCCCCCTGAGATTTGAACTTTTTGACTCTTCCGTCGTAACTCCCCTGTTCCCCCGCGAGATCTGACGATTCACAGAAATTCATGAATTCTCCTCAGAGAATTCTGACCGTCCGTCTCTTCCTCTGGGAACCTCTGCACAACTGACCAAGGTATTTCTCTCCGCTGAACTTGTCCTTCTGTAGCCAAACTCACAACATCTCCTACAAACTTCAAGGTACTTGGCCTTTTTCCCTGCCTTCAACGACCTTGTGAAGATTTCAGATCCTTCCAAAACTATCTTCAACTTTGAGTCTTAGAGAAGACTCGTTCACGCACTCCTTGTGGAAAACTTTCAGACACTTCCATGTGCTAAATTTCCTTCGACCCTGCGCACACCTGCAGCAGCAGTCTCTCAACACTTCACTCAGGTCCACAACCCTGAGGCTTCGCTCAGCCTGTGCACTCCTTGCACGGCTCCTGTGCCCAACTGCACTTCTGCGTGAATGAGAACAAAAGCTAAACTACCTGAGTCCTTTGTCAACGCACTCCTTGCGAACACTTCAACTGCACTCCTTGCAGGAACTCTTGCTCAGATAAAGAAACAATTGAAACTCATTCCCTTACTCTTTCCTCTCGGATTTCAAACTCAAAACATGAAATCATATACACAACATATAAATCAAATGTATAACAGGAAGAAAACATTCATGAGCATATCATTCAACATCAATACATAGAGAACAAACATGAAAACCATGAATTTGAATCAACCTCTTTCTATTAATCCAAATATCTGTACGTGGGTGTTCTTACACAGCTCTCTGCATGCTCTTTCTCTTCCCTGCAATGTTGCTTCTTCATAATGTTACAATACACAATGAGGGTGTCTATATCTCGTTTCCCTCTTGCGCTGCAAACTGTCTAATCTACACATTCAATTATACCTACTTGCATTAACTACTTTAAATGCCTTCTATCTACTAAGGACGAGAGCAAATCGCTCAAGGTCCATTTACATTATACAAGTGTGCTTCATTAAATTGCCACATTTATGTTCGCACATCAACTCCAAGAGAAATTCAAAATTTGTGATGGCTTGTCCAGCTATCCGATTGTCTCTGTGCTGGATCGCTTGATGTTGGCGATGCTCCTGCATCAGAACCTAAGATTTGTAATCAATTTAATCCCTAACCCCTATAATGTTTAATTTCTTACACATATAAATGTTAACATGTAAATATTATAAATTATATCACATCTATTCTCTACAAACCATAATACAACACATAACTTTGATAACCTTCTTCATATATACCTTATAATTCATAACCCCCTATAACCCCTTACCCCAAACATTTATTGACCCTAGGTCTTAACACATATAGCTTATATATCCTCTTTAATTTGATAACACATCTTTGTTAATTCTATAATTTGTCATGTCTAACTCGTAATACATGAACTTATAAACCATAAACCTTATAACCATTGTAACCCTTAAACTTTACTAAACCTAACATCGATCCCTTCCAATCCATAAAAAATAGCTCTTATAACCTTTAATCCTTTTAACTCATAACTCCTAACACTTAAAACCCTAACCCCTTTAACCCTTACCGATATTACCCTATTCGTAAAACACTAAATCCATATAATCCATATTCGTAAAACACTAACCCCTTACTGCCATGACATCTAACCCCTCACCCATATAACCCATTACACAYGTATCACCTAATTATTAACAACTATAACCCCTATAAGTCCAAACATGTATACTCTTTAAGTCCTTTAACTAATATCACCCCTAACCTCCCTAACCATAACTCATGTAAGCACTTAACCATTAATATCTACCCTTTATAATATTTATAACCCATAACACCTTATCTAGTTTATAATTCATGTAACTTTTAATAGTTATAACCCATTATTTCCAAATACCTACAACGTCTTCATCACTTAAATACTAAAACCCTAGAATATATAACCCCTAAGAATTATCCCCTATAACCCCTAAATATTTGTATGTATTACCATTAACACTTAACACATATATCTTTTATCCATAATTAGTGCCTATAACCTCTTCCTCTAAACCCTTAGAAGGAGTTAAAATAAAGCA
>ML796267.1:79345-91544 GCA_009831015.1 Picea engelmannii | reverse complement strand
TGGGATGGGGAATATTTATGTGTCTATATCCCTATTTCTAATAAAATAACATGGAAAATAGAGCGATCGATCCTGTAGGTATGTGTATTGATGATAAAAATAACATGAAAAAAGAGCAAACCTCAATTATCATAACATAACAAAATATAAATAAATTAGTATAGATCCACATTAACCTTAGATATATTATGCATTAAAAGGGATTAGGCCTCTAGGTGAGATGGTTTTCCCAAACTCCTCTGGCCCTTTGGGGGCTCTAGGAGATCACAAGTTCAAGACCAAAGTACATCAAGTCAATGATAAATGCCCAACAATGTGGAGGTTTCTCAGTCTTGAAGAAGGGTACAACCACGATAGTGAGCCTACTGTGTTGTTATTCCTGGGTAGGTTGGAAAGGATTAGTCCCATCCCCCAAACTATTGGACTCTGATTTCCATTAGACCAAAAACCACTGGTGTTAGTCTCCGCCACAATATCTGGAGTTAGGATCCATGAGAGGGGGTTAACCCATGCCGTGAAACTTGTGGGAAGCGCTGAACCCAATGTTCGACAATCTCCCCCCCGGCGTGTGCCTTGTGATTTTCGAACTCGAGACCTGTCGCTTTGATACCATTTGTTGGACTAAAATTTCCGTTAGAACAAAACCTATAGGCGTTATTGTTGAACCCAATGTCCAACACAATTCTCAATGTTTATTAGATGCTATTAAAGAATGCAAAAACATAGAAATTTTCACCTTTTTCTGATCACTCTTTTGCTTAATAAATCAGGGGTTAAGATGATTCTATGCAAACACGGTAATTATCTATATTTATCTATCTATGTCACTGGCTAAATGCAAACAAAACTGAGCTTCAACTATAACATGGAATATACTTACTGCAGATCATTGGCACGGTGGGAATTCCTCCGCTCGACACTTCTGACTTAAATTGGCTCTTCCCCCAAGTAAATTTGTTCGATTTCCACCCTCTGTACATATGAAGACTTTTTTAGATCATATATTATAGGTTGAAGAATCCCAACCATCCAATTCTCTAGTCCTAACCGATAGACTTTCCATAATTTTGAAAGCACCATATTCACCCATTCTACCGACTCTTTCCTCCATAGATCCTTTTCGAGGAATTGGGGAAGACTCGTAGGAACTTGAGGCCTAATATCACTTTCTATTTCTACGACCTATTTATTCATTTTCCTCGAGGTCTAGATATTTTTGAAGAAAATCCCCACTAAGAACAAGAAACCGAATAGAGAAACTACTAGAGCAAGGGGAAGAGAAGTTATAGTTAAGTCTTACAAATTCCCAAGATTATTCCTTAATCTATAAACGAAGTGATCATCCTGTATATTTGTGGTAAACGAGAGTGTAACTTGTTTCAAATCAAGACCCCTCTTCCTTCCTTTGGATGTTTGTGGGATGATTTTGGTTTCGTTAAGGGAACTGGAAAACTCATCTTCTTGAGGCCTTATGTTTGTCTTCTTTAAAACCTTAGGAATTGAAAATGTGCGTCCACTTTTGTTTGTGACATATATAAGTTCAAAATTCATCCTTGTCTTTCCCTTGTTACTTTCAACCATGCAAGTTGCTAGTCTCTAGAGCTCAATATTCTGTCTAAAATTTCCAATTAATTCAGTGGGGCACCAGAAAGGCTCAATTGTGCCAGGTCGAGGTCCATGGTTTCTGTGTTTCCAATGGGGGATTAAGTGAAGGAAACAACCAAAGAGGATCATAGGGGGTATTGTTGGTGTGGCAGAAGTCGATTGAAAAAACATTTAAATGCAAAATAAAAAGAAAATTGCCCTAATAATTAGACTGAGCTGATTCGGTTTTATTCATCAATTGGAAACGGAATGTAGTAAGCATGGAAATGTCTGCAATAACTTTAATTTATCCTCTGATAAAAATGTATGTATGTCCAATGCCTCTAAAAATTTCCATCTGTTCAACAAAAATTAACCAACCTTTTCTTGCCACATGTTTTCACCGTTCTCGGTCGACATGGGTCATCTCTTCTCCATTGACATGGGTGCTTAGGACTGCATATCACTTTAGAGCCATCTATTATCTAATTCACCTGAATCAACAGTTTTTGGTAGCTCGTCTAATTCCTATCGCTCCATAGAAAAGGTTATTTCACCAAATAAATACCATGGATTCTTATATCGAACAATCATACTCACACTAGATCATTCAACACTGGGATTTCAGTGGTTGCCTCCACTGTCGAGGCTCGTAAGTTAGTTGTGCTTCAATACTTCTCATAACATGTCGCATATCGTGAGTTTATTTTGGGTCTTTATTCACAACAATATTTAGTCCTTCCATTTTCTGATAGATCAAAGAAAAAAGAAAAAAAACTCTGACTTTTGTAACGAAAATTTGATCCAACACAAATTCCAATACTTTGTGTGGGGAGATACTTGTGCTCGGCTAAATTCTCCATCAAAATGGAAAATTTTATATTATCTTTGGATAAAATTTCAATATTTTAGTCTTCGATAGCAACGATTTCTTGTGCATGACAGAGGCTTTTAAATCTTGACGCAGGCGTACGCTCGTAAGCACGTCCGCTCATAGGATATTTCCTTCTTCCTCGGCCCGAAGAATTGTAACGCTCTTTTATTTCCCTGTCGGGAAATCTGCACCCACAGAACTTTCGTGTGATCCCCTCTCTACACTTGGAGGATTGGACTTCGTGACTTCGCGAGGTCAGTGGTTGAGCATTGTACCCTCGAGTCCCCGAGACCCGACGACAGTCAACGCTGACCTTTCCTTCTATTTCAGAACTTTCCTTATCGCGATTTTTCCACTCGCGATATCAAACAACTCACTTTACTGACTCCCGACTCCTGATATGCCGAAGCCCCAACGCACGTGCGAGTTGACTATTCAACGTCCTTCACTCCATTGGCATTTCAGAGTTTGAAATATCGTGAATCCTGTTGCGGTTGTTTCGGAACTTCTCGCTACGAAACCCCGATATGAAGTGCCACCTGTCCACGTCACCAACTCCTGTGACCCCACACTGTTTACGTAGCTATCGGGATATCACGTATCGCGATTTCACGATTCCCATTGCAACACTACGGAGTTTCAACCTACGAAACCCCGATATGCGATTTCACGTGTAGATCCTACGACCCTTATGGCTCGGATCAACGGTCCTATCCCTATTGAGATTTTAACCTCTCGGGAATACCTGTAGTATCTCTGCTGCTTCTCGGCTAGATCTGACGATTCACGAGATATCGCGAATCCTCCTCGGAGAATACCAACTGTCCATCCGTCTTTGACGATTTCTGCGAAATGACTAAGTGTTCCTCCGTGAAATTGGTTCACCTGCACGCAAACTTACGACACTTGCTTGAACCTCCACTGCACAAACTCCCTATGCTTCTCTTTGATGGTTACTCGAAGGTCCTATGCCTCCTGAGCTTTTCCAACCCTGAATCCTTCAGAGAAACTTTTCATGCACTCCCTTGCGGTAGACATTCAACCACTTCCAAGTGTTGAATTTCCTTCGACTCTGTGCACACCTGCAACAACAGTCTCTCAATGCTTTGCTTAGTTTCGCAACCCCAAAGCTTCACTTGGCCTGCGCACTCCTTGCACGGCTCCTGTGCCTGCCTGCACTTCTGAATGAATGAGAAAAAAAGATATCTCTATCTGAACCCTCTGTCAATGCACTCCTTGCGGACACTTCAACTGCACTCCTTGCAGGAATCTCTGGCTAAGATAGAGAAACAATTGAAACTCATTCCTACTTCCTCTCAGACTTCAAACTCAAACATGAAATCATATACACAACATATTAAAGCAAATGCATAACAGGAAGCAAACATTCATGAGCATATCATTCAACATCAATACACAGAGAACAGACACAAAACCATGAATTTGAATCAATCTCTTTCTATTAATCCAAATATCAGTACATGGGTGTTATTACACAGCTCTCTCTTCTCCTATGCTCTTCTGCTTCTAACTAATGTTACAATGCACAATGAGGGTGTCTATATCCCATTTCCCTCTTGCACTCTCAAGCAGTCTAATCTAGAATTAAATTCTATCTACCTGCATTAACTACTTTAAATGCCTTCTACCTACTTAGGATGAGAGCTAAAGGCTCAAGGTCCATTTACATCTTACAAGTGTGCCTTCTCTTAAATGACTTCATTTAAGATTGCGCAACAACTTCCAAGGTGATTTTCAAAATTTTTGCTGGCGCTCGTCCAGCTGTCCGATTGTCTCTACGCTGGCTCACTTGATGTGTTGGCGATGCTCCTGCATCATACTCCCTCGCTTGAAAACTTTCATGGGCTCCTATCCATGAGCTCCTACACGGTCTGTCCATGCTTCTGTATCTCTGCTTCGGTCTCCCAGCTAGCATCTTCAACTGGATGGTTCTTCCATTTGACCAGATACTCAAAGTATTTCTTTCTCCTAGTCCTCTTGTTCACTCTCTTATCTAGTATGCATTCTATCTGCGGCTTCTCTGCAACTGGAATCTGCTCTTGCCACTGAATCACTGGCTGCTCATTTCCTGTCTCTGCTTCCTCAGCCCTATATGGGTACAAATCTGAGACATTGAATATCAGATAAATTCTGATCCCATCGGGTAATTCAATCTCATAAGCGTTCGCCCCAAATTTCTTCAAGACCCTACATGGTCCGATTTTCTTCATCTTCAACTTATTATATGTTCCTCTCGGGAACCTCTCCTTTCTCAAATGTACCAGAACTAGATCACCAACCTCAAACTGAAGTTGTCTTCTATGTTGATCTGCCATGTGCTTATACTCCTGGGTTGATTTCAACAATCGCTACTTCACCTGGCTGTGAAGTTCCTTCATCGCCTCTGCGAATTCCTCTGCACTAGCGCTCCTAGTCGCAGTCTGTTCTGAATACCTCAGTTCAGAAATTCCTCTCGGCTGCATTCCATAGACAACCTAAAATGGACTCTGCCCTGTGCTCCTGTTAACTGAGTCATTATACGCAAACTTTGTATGTGGTAATATGTTGTCCCACTGGCTGTGGTGTTCTGTCACCAAGCTTCTCAGCAAGTCTGCCAGACTTCTGTTTACCACTTATGTCTGTCCATCCGTCTGAGGATGATAAGACAAACTAAATGCCAAGTTATTTCCCAGCTTTTTCCATAAGGTCCTCCAAAAACGCCTTATGAATTTGGTGTCTCGATCTGAAACAATACTTTTCGGCAACCCATGAAGTCGAATGACCTCTCTGAAAAACAGGTTCTCAATGTGAGTTGCGACACTGGTTTTCTGACATGGAATGAAGTGCGCCATATTGGAAAATCTATCCACCACCACAAATATTGAATCAACACCTCTTTGTGTTCTTAGCAACCCCAATACAAAATCCATGCTTATTGCATCCCACGACCTTTCTGGTATGGGCAACGGTTGATAAAACCCTGCATTATGTTTCCTTCCCTTCGAATGCTGGCAAATTCTACATCTGTCCACGAATCTCTTGACATCTACTAGCATTCCCAGCTAAAAATATGACTCATTCAACTTCGCGAATGTTTTTTCATGACCAAAGTGCCCTGCCAATCCTCCACTGTGTTTTTCCTTCAGCAAGTTCTCCCTCATAAAGCATTTCGGAATACACAGTTGATTGCCCCTGAACAACAATCCTTCCTGGATCATGTAGTCCATCCATTGGCTTCTATTTCTAAGAATTGGATTCTCGGCTGCTTCATACGCCTCCTTAAAATCTGAATCATCTGCGTATATGTCCCTGAGATCATCAAAACCCAACGTTTTGAATTTGAACTCCTACAACAACAAACACTTCCTGCTCAAAGCATCAACGACTTTGTTAGTAGTACCAGAAATGTGTTTTATCACAAAGGTGAAATTCTGCATCTACTCAACCCATTTGACATGTTTCTAATTCAACTTCTCCTGTTGAGTCACAAACTGCAATGCATGATTGTCACTGTACAAGACAAACTCTTTCGGGATCAAGTAATGCCTCCATTTCTTCAATGCCTGAATGATAGAATAAAACTCCTTGTCATAAGTGGAGTACTTCAATTTTGCTTCATTCAGCTTCTCGCTAAAGTACGCTATCGGCCTGTCTTCTTGACTCAAGACTGCCCCAATTGCAAATCCACTTACATCGCATTTCACCTGAAATGTCTTCTGGAAATCTGGCAACACCAAAATGGGTTGTTCTGCAATCTTCCTCTTTAGCAGACTGAAACCTTTCTCGACCTCTTCCATCCAGTGAAAATATTTGTGTCTTTTCTTCACTGTGTCCATCATCAGTGCACTAATTCCACTGAAATTCCTGATGAATTTTCGGTAGAAACTATCCAATCCATGAAAAATTCTCACCTCAAATACATTCTTCGGTGATGGCCAATTCTTGATCACTTCCACCTTATCTGGATCCATCCTCAACTCATTTGCTGAAATAACAAACCCCAAGTAAATGAGCTTTGTCTTCATGAATGAGGATTTCTTCATGTTTATCAACAACTTCTCCTGCTGTAGTCTCTGCATCACTGTAGCCAAATTCTTTAGATGCTCTGCCACTATTTTATTGTAGATCAGTATGTCATCCAAATACACAATGACAAATTTTCCGATGAACTCCTTCAGGACTTCGTTCATCAACCTCATGAAGGTACTTGGCGCATTTGTTAAGCCAAAAGGCATAACAAGCCATTCATACAACCCGTCATTGGTTTTGAATGTTGTCTTCCATTCATCACCTTCTCTCATGCGGATCTGGTGATAACCGCTTTTCAAATCAATCTTTGAAAAATATTTTGCTCCACTTAAGCAATCCATCAGATCATCCATCCTCGGCAATGGAAATTTGTACCTGATGGTTATCTTGTTGATCGCTCTCGAGTCAGTACACATCCTCCAGCCTCAGTCTTTCTTTGGACTGAGTACTGTTGGAACAACACATGGACTCAAGCTTTCCCTGACCAAACCTTTGTCCAACAACTCCTGGACTTGCCTTTTAACCTCTTCATTCTCCTGCAGCATCAATCTGTACGTGGCTTTGTTTGGTAAAATGGCTCCTGGTATGAGATCAATATGATGGCTCACACTCCTGATCGGTGGTAACGAACGAGGTAGTTAGTCCACTATGATGTCAGCGAACTCTTCTAGTAGTTCCTGAATCTCCTCTGGTAAATCATCCACTCTTGTGCTAGTCAGAAAAATCTTCGGTTTCCTGACCACAAAGAACTGTGGATCCTCCTTCTTCTTAACCTCCGTAAGAAGTTCCTTCCCACTCACGAGAAGTACAGTGTTGCTTACTTCCGGCTTCACCTTCTTATCCTTAATCCAAAGCAACATGTGTGTCCTCCCATTTTTCTCTAGGGTGTATGTGTTCATTTTCCCATCATGAATCACATTCCTGTCATATTTCCATGGTCTACCCAGCAATAGATGACAAACATCCATAGGAATGACATCACACAAGATCTTATCATTATATCCCCCTATCTTAAATTCAACTAAACATTGTTTAGTGACAGTTACCTGGTGTGCTTTCTGTAGCCACGAAACTCTGTATGGGCTTGGATGATCAGTCGTCTCCAGCTCCAGCTTCTCTACCATCTCTGTAGATATGAGATTATCCATGCTACCACTATCTATAATAACCTTGCATACCCTGTCCTTGGTCTTGCAAGCAGTCCTGAAAAGTCTGGTCCTTTGGACTGAACTTTCCACCTCCTTCTCCGGTGTCAAAAGGACTTTTCGCATCATCAACGATCTTTCGCCTTCAGCGTCTTCTTCCTCAACATCTCGCCTCTGCGCCTCGGTGATGTGAGATTCTCCAATGTCCTTCTTTTTCTCAGGACACTCATAAGACTTGTGCCCATTCTTTCCGCATGTGAAGCATGTGATTACTCCACCTCTTCCTCTTCCTCTACCTCTAGTACGAGGAAAAGTGTTGTTGTCAGCATAATGTCCTCTTTGTTCAATATGTTGCCCTCTCTGTGAGGTTCCACCTCTCTCTGTTCGAGTTTGAGGTTTCTTCCATTCCTCTTTGGGCTTCTGATATTTATCCTGGGCAACTGATTTGCCTCTGGGCTGACTTCTACCTCGACCCCTTTGACTCTACTTTTGGCTCAACTTCTCCTCAGCTTTCAGATCCATCTGATAAGCATATTCCACCGTTCAAATGGTAACCACGCTCATCTCATCCTGAATATCATATCTCAGGCCATTCATGTATCTAGAAACTTTCTCATCATTGCTTTCCCAATGACCTGCCCTGATGTTCAGTTTATAGAATTCCTCAGTGTATTCTTTCACTATCATCAGCTTCTGTCTCAGGTTCTGCATCCTCCTGAACAGAGTAATTTGATAATCTCGGGGAATGAATTTCGCTTTCATATTCACGATCATTCTATCCCATCTCTTGATCTTCTTCTTGCCCTTGCAGCGTCTATCAGCTTGTAGTTCATCCCACCACAATGCTGCATGTCCCTTCAATCTTGTGACAACATGCTTGACTTTCTTGTCTTCTTCGACATATTCATAGTTGAAGTACGTGTCGAGATCTCTAATCCAGTCTAGAAGCTCTTTTGCATCCAAGCTTCCCTCATAAACTGGAATGTCCATCTTTTCTTGCACCCGTCCTTGCAATAGCTTTGATCAAACGCTCATTTGATGCATCTTCGGCTGCAACTTCTTCTTCTCGTTCAGCCTCAACTTCACTTTCGGAATCACTGAGATCCCCTGCACTGGCTGTGCCTCTTTGCGTTGTCTCGATGTCTTCGAGTCTAGCTCGTAGATCACGCATTTGTCTCTCCACAACCAGATCTTCCATCTTCTGACCTCTTCTTCTCGGCATTTCCCTATCCTCTAGATCGGATGTCTGCACATCCCTTCTCCTGGGTGGCATAGTGAATTCTCTTCTCTGCTATAGAAAGCAAAGAATCTTTCTGTGCTATGATACCAAACTGACGCAGGCGTGCGCTTGTAAGCACATCTGCTCACAGGATCTTTCCTTCTTCCTCGGCCCGAAGAACTGTAACGCTCTTCTATTTCCCTGTTGGGAAATCTGCACCCACAAAACTTTTCGCGCGATCCCCTCTCTGCACTCGGAGGATCGGACTTCGTGAATTCGTGAGGTCAGTGGTCGAGCATTGTACCCTCGAGTCCCCAAGACTCGACGACAGTCAACGCTGACCTTTCCTTCTATTTCATAACTTTCCTTATCGTTATTTCGCCACTCGTTATATCAAACAACTCACTTTACCGACTCCCGACTCCCGATATGCCGAAACCCCAACGCACGTGCGAGTTGACTATTCAATGTCCTTCACTCCATTGGCATTTCGAAGTTCGCAATATCGCGAATCCTGTTGCAGTTGTTTCGAAACTTCTCGTTGCGAAACCCCGATATGAAGTGCCACCTATCCACGTCACCAACTCCTGTGACCCCACACTGTTTACGTAGCTATCGGGATATCACGTATCGCGATTTCACGATTTTCGTTGCAACACTACGGAATTTCAACCTACGAAACCCCGATATGCGATTTCAGGTGTAGATTCTATGACCCTTATGGCTTGGATCAACGGTCCTGTCCCTCCTGAGCTTTTAACCTCTCGGGAATACCTGCAGTATCTCCCCTGCTTCTCGGCTAGATCTGACGGTTCACGGGATATCGCAAATCCTCCTCAGAGAATACCAACCGTCCGTCCGTCTTTGATGATTTCTATGAAATGACTAAGTGTTCCTTCGTGAAACTGGTTCACCTGCACACAAACTTACGACGCTTGCTTGAATCTCCATGGCACAAACTTCTTGTGCTTCTCTTTGATGGTTACTCGAAGGTCCTATGCCTCCTAAGCTTTTCGAACCCTGAATCCTTCAGAGAAACTTTGCACGCACTCCCTTGCGGCAAACATTCAACCACTTCCAAGTGTTGAATTTCCTTCGACTCTGCGCACACTTGCAGCAGCAATCCCTCAATGCTTTGCTCAGGTTCGCAACCCCGAAGCTTCACTTGGCCTGCGCCCTCCTTGCACGGCTCCTGTGCCTGTCTGCACTTCTGAATGAATGAGAACAAAAGCTATCTCTATCTGAACCCTCTGTCAACACACTGCTTGCAGACACTTCAACTGCACTCCTTGCAGGAATCTCTGGCTCAGATAGAGAAACAATTGAAACTCATTCCTACTTCCTCTCAGACTTCAAACTCAAACATGAAATCATATACACAACATATTAAAGCAAATGCATAACAGGAAGCAAACATTCATAAGCATATCATTCAGCATCAATACACAGAGAACAGACACAAAACCATGAATTTGAATCAATCTCTTTCTATTAATCCAAATATCAGCACATGGGTGTTCTTACACAGCTCTCTCTTCTCCTATGCTCTTCTGCTTCTAACTAATGTTACAATGCACAATGAGGGTGTCTATATCCCGTTTCCTTCTTGCGTTCTCAAGAAGTCTAATCTAGAATTAAATTCTATCTACTTGCATTAACTACTTTAAATGCCTTCTACCTACTAAGGATGAGAGCTAAAGGCTCAAGGTCCGTTTACATCTTACAAGTGCGCCTTCTCTTAAATGACTTCATTTAAGATCACGCAACAACTTCCAAGGTGATTTTCAAAATTTGTGTTGGCGCTCGTCCAGCTGTCCGATTGTCTCCGCGCTGGCTCGCTTGATGTGTTGGCGATGCTCCTGCATCAAATCTCTTGAAATTTCTTAAGTGGGAGAAGTTTTGTTGCACTTTTCAATATCTTGTGATGGTCTTGGCCCCCAAGGTATCGGAGGTCCGACACAATGAAGAATGTTGGCAAGCATTGTGATCGCAAGATAAGCTCAAAGCAAGTTAAGTATGAGAATAAGAGAAAATTCTTGTTAGTTCCAACCGCTCATTCTAATAGCAGATTGATCAGAAGGGGTATTGTTGGTGCGGTAGAAGCCGATTGCAAAAACATTTAAATGGAAAAGAAAAAGAAAATTGCCCTAATAATCAGACTGAGCCGACTGGGTTTTCTTCATCAATTGGAAATGGAATGCAGTAAGCATGGCAATGTCTGCAATAGCTTTAATTTATCCTCTGATAAAAATGTATAGCATTGTTATATATTCGCCTGAGTGTAGTACGACGATTTCCTCGAAAGACTATTTCACATTGTTTACATTTTGGATTATTACCAGGGATTGCTTCATCTTCATTGCCACGGATCCCATTTCCACGGATCCCATGTATGTGAATTGTGATGCCACGTTCTGCGTGCATTTATGGAGAGCCGACAGGTGAAGAGCGCAGAGTCGGCAGGTGAAGAGCGCAGAGCCATCGTATATTGTCTTTATTAAAATCTATGATTTTGGTGAAATAAATTCGCCATCGTATATTGTCTTTATAGTACTTAATTTGAGATATTTTCCAAGAAAATTTTGCTTAACCTTGTATACTGAATTTTGCTTAATTTTGCGTAATTAAGCTATACAGAATGTTCATGGTTAGTTGAGATATTTTGAGATAATATCAGAATGAGCATTCTGCAAAATGAGATGGTTAGTTGAGATAATATCAGAATGAGCATTCTGTATTCCTAAAGCCTATAACTATAATTTTTCTTAGTTGAGATATTTCGCTTAATTTAAGATATTTTGCTTATTTTTGCTTAATTTGAGATATTTTCCAAGGATACTGAAGCGAGCTCTCGATATCTGCAATCGATGTGGTTTAATAGCATATCGATATTGATACTGAAGCGAGCTCTCGATCGATCAATATGGTTTAAGAAGAGCAGCCAGAGGATATATCAGATTTTATTTACAGTTAAAGGTAGGTTTAATAAATTAAATATGTCTTTCGGCGTTTATCAACCACATTAATTATGTGGCTGTGCTAGTATATTTGATTTCATAAATTTTATCTTAATTTCGTTTACATATCCTAATTAGTGCTTTCGTGAGGGATTATAGCTTTCGCGGAGAGGACATTATTTGGTACATTTTCAGTCTCCTTAAGACGTTTTCCCTATGTTCTACACTATGTTTTGAATTATTTATTTATTTTTTATTTTTTATTTTTATAATTTAAGATTAGAATTTCGGATTTTCTAAATGGTTGAGAGAATTTTGATGAGACTAAATACCCTTAGTGATGGCTATTTTTTCAAAAATAATAGTAACTTAAAAAAACAATTTAATATAT